>VZUI01022834.1:0-39686 GCA_013401135.1 Cettia cetti
GCGGCCGCGCTCCCCCCGCCCCCACCGCCGGCCCCGGCGCGGGGAGCCTGGAGGGAGCCGCCGGTCAGCGCCGCGGCTGCGCGCGGGGAGCGGGCTCGGCCCGTCTCGCCGGGATGGGGTCGGTGCGGCGGGGGCTGTGGAGCCCCGACGCGTGCGGGAAAGGCTGGGCGAGCGGGGTTTGGCCAGCTGGGAAAAGGCTCGCAAATAGCGGAGTTCAGTGAGGCGCGGAGCTACCTGGTATCAGAATTGTAAAGTATTCCGAGTTGGATGCTTAGGGATCACCGAGTCCAACTCCTGGCCCTGTGCAGGACGCCCCCAGGAGTCGCTCCATGTGCCAGAGCGCGTTATCCAAGCACTTCTTGTACTCCAGCAGTTCTGGTGCTGTGACCTCTGCCCTGGGGAGGTTTCAGTTCCAGTGTCCAATCACCCCCTAGGTGACGAACCTTTTCCTACTCTCCAACCTAAACCTCCCCTGATACACAGCTGATAGCATTATAAGGAAGTTTGAACTGTAGCGAATTCAATGGCTTCCCTTTTATAACTACTCGTTTTAGAGTAGTAAAATGGTTTGGGTCAGAGGGGATCTTGCAGGTGATCCAGTTCCGATCCCTCTGCCGTGGACAGGGACACCTTTCGCAGGACCAGGTTGCTCAGAGCCCCATCCGGCCTGGCCTTGAACACTCCCAGGCACGGGGCACCCGCAGCTTTTCTGGCTAGTCTGTCCCAGCATCCTTGATTCTACTGTCTTTATGGCTTAAATGCGTCAAACAAGGTTTAGCAAGTGCTGTTTCATGAACTGGAAGACAACAGACCTTGTGTTGGGCTTATAATCCAGTACTACAGGACTAACACATGTGGATCCAACAGGAGCGAATTCATGCTGGCCATTATGTTGGTGATGCCTTTGTATGTTAGTTTGCATTTGGAAAACTTGCCTATTCCATTTATTTTTTTTCCAGCCCTGCCCCAGAAGCACTATTTTAACAAAACTGCGAATGCTTTATTTAAATATTGGCAATACTTTTATAAAAGGTTTTTTTATGTTAATGATCCCTGCTTAAAATACTAATACACAAAGACTGTTCCTAGTGTATTATTAATAAGCATTAATTATTTTTCATTGAAGCACTGCATGAAGCATATTTTGTAATTTTATATTTTCTCAAACATTCTAAGAAAAACTGAATAATTTAAAAATTTTATACAATTTTCTGCATCTGAAAGAATATCTGTTAGTCCTTGAACTAACAGATATTTCACACATTGTAGTAAGTTTTTCCTTGAAAGGCATTCTGCACCGTTCTGTCACTAAATAGGATTATTTAAGTGAAAGCTAGCAGTTTTTGTTGAGTGTATGTGCAGGCAGTTTCCTTGTATGGAAGAAGCATTTTGGAACTGAATTTTGGAAAATGTCTTTTTTTTAGATTAGTTTGGACTTTCCCCATTGTTCTGTAGCTGTATTGCTAAGCAGCTTTGTCAGACATCTTGATTCCCAGATTATTTATTGTGGGTTTGTGCTTGCTGATTTATTTTTTTTTTCCTGTGTCTTGCCTACTCAGGAGCTTGCATTTGAACTTCTCTTTCTATTTGTTCTAGAACTGTGGAACCATTGGAATATTACAGGAGGTTTTTGGTGAGTGAAACATGAGATGCCTGTATAAATTATTTGTAGTGATTTTTTTGTTGCTTGCTTCTGCTCTTCTAACTTGTCTGCATGGAAATCTGAAACTATGGAAATGGAAACTGAAAAAAAACCTCCAAAAAACAGTCTGAGTAGGTGAAAAACATTTGTGCTCTTTCAGAACATGTTTTTCTTTCCATCTGTGGTGTTGATGCTATTCATCTTAATGAGTAAATGCTTCTGTTAGTCTTGAAAGGATTTCAGGTTAAATTTGACCAAGATTGTGATGCAGGCCTTTAGATGCTACAAAAACTAACAATAGAGACTATTGCTGCTAACTATGCCCACTGTAACTGTGGAGGAAAAACACTGACTTTTATTACCTTAAATTCGTTCATCTATTACTTAAGTTGTATTGACTTAGAAATGAGTCCAGTATTATTGCAGTTTTGGTTCTCATAATTGAACCAAAAGTGTTTACTTTTGAAAAATTTGAAGCAATGGTGAGCAACAATTCAGATACAAAATGATGGAATATTGTTGCAGTTTCTAACGTAAGGGTTATGTGTTATACAGCTTCTGACTGATGGTATTTGAATGTTGGGTTTTCTTTCGGTGACGGGTTTTTCTTTTGTTTTCCTTAGTTCAGTCTAATTTTAAGAGTTCCACTAAACAATGCAGTCAGGTAGAAACTCTCATTTTAAGTTACCAGTGCATGTTCATTCTTGGATTCATTCTGAATCTAGCCTCCTGTAGTACTTACCCTTGAGACAATCAGTCTAGTGTTATATTGTCTAAATAAATTTAAATGAATTTTAAAAATCAGAGGTTTTCTTCTGCAAGCTTACAACCACAAACTACGCATCAGTTGATGAAAAGCCAGCTAGAGTGTGACTGAGTTTTCCCCAGCATTTTTGAGAATTTTTTTTTTATGAACTTCTGTAGCAAAAATATTATTGTGTTATTTGATAAAGTATGTTTTCTAATTTGAAGTTTGTCATTTTTCTTTAGAAAGAGAACTGTCGGCCTGATGGAAGAGAGTTAGGTGAATTTCGGACAACCACTGTCAACATAGGCAAGTGCTTATGTAGAATGATAATAATAATGGGGGAGATGTTATTAATATCAGGCTATAGGGGTGACCTTATTGACTTGCTAATTGGTTTTCTTGGTTCTTGCATTTGGAAACCAGGAAGAGGAAGGATTTTTATTCACAGTTTCAACAAGCGTGAAAAAGAATGCCTGGTGCAATAATATCCTTGAGCGTTGTTTTCAGTCCTGTTCCTGGGCTAATATGCACAATGTAATTAGTCAATTCCTCTCCTTTAAGTGCAGCACAATTTAGGTGCCCTCACAAGTTTGCAGATGACACTGGACTGGGAGTGGCTGATATGCCAGAGGGTTGTGCTCCCATCCAGAGGGGCCTCAGCAGGCTGGAGAACCTCAACCATTCTGTATGATTGACTGTTTAATCCCACTCTAAATTTGAGACTTTGCTTAGCCTGTGTTTAGTATAAAATGATGGAAAGTAAACGCTTTGTGAAGGTTGGATGTTATTTAATGCCCTTTGAAGGGAAAATAGATTTTATTGAACAGTACTTTTTCTCCTCAGGTTCAATTACAACTGCAGATGGTTCTGCCCTGGTGAAGTTAGGAAATACCACAGTGATTTGTGGAGTAAAAGCGGTATGGTTGGTTTTTATCTTTACCTCTTAGCTGAGTTTGTGCATTTGTGTTTAGAATTAAATGCCCTTGGACTTACAATAATGTGCCAGTCAGATGCAATTACATTCTTCCACCTGAGTTACTTCCAGGCCTGAAAGTTGATATATGATGTAATTGTATAATCGTACCTGTATAGTCTGAGAACGTCTATTTTTGTGATGCCCATCATGTATGGGGAAAGATGTATACAAAAACTAAAGTCACTGTTATTTCTAGATAAAAGCTCTGTAATTGAAAAGTTCCTGAACATCAATGAGTAAGTGCTCTGGGAATGAGCTGGCTGGACTATTGAATGCCTCACAGCCTCAACTCTGCTGCTGGCCTGCCATGAGCTACAAGACAAGTGATTGCTCATCCCTGTACTGAGTTCTTCCATAGGAAATTTACAGACAAGGACTGATTAAAAATGGCTTTTGTAAATTTCATCGTAATGATAACTGGGAAGAAAACAACCATTTGTATATAGAACAGCTGGAAAATATTTTGTATAAAATTCTGGTCTTCATTTTTCTCTTTTCCATTTCTCCAGGAACTTGCTGCACCTGCAGCGGATTCTGCTAATAAGGGATATATTGGTAAGTGTTTCAGTATGAATCTTATTCAGGTTTTGCATTGCTTCAGCTAAAAGGTTGCGAAAATTGTATTGTGAAGATTTCTTAAAAGAATTAATTTGGATCAAATTTTATTACATCCCTTCAAATTAATTTCAGAATTGACATTTAGAGTTCCCTTTGCTCTGCTTGTGAGTTTTCCATATACAGCTACCTTTTTATTGCTGATTCCAGGCTGGGCATGGAAGGAAACCTGCAGCAGGGTGTATATTAAGAGGGAGAAGGTAATCTATAAAAGATAATGGCATGCAAGGTTGTGCAAAGGCATGTTAACTTCTGTTAAACTCTCAGTAGGCAAAAAATGTAACTCTTAAACAGTGAAATAAAAACTGTTTATTTCTCAGAGAACTGTAAGTCCTGGTGGTACCTCCTCACTCCTGTTTGGAGTTTCTTTGGAAATAAAATAATTCTGTGGAACTGAGAACTTAGATGAAATCTCCTTTTTCTAAGGCATCTCCCAAGTATGTTGTTCTCAGTGAGCTTGACTATGCTTAGGTTTTTTTCATGAGTGTTTATGCATGTTTTTGCTTGAAGTCTAAAGGCTCAGTTTTAATGGTTGATGAAAAGCAGACAGCATACCAGTAAAGTCAGGCAGTGGGATGGAAATGCTGCTGTTTCTTGACCTGCTGAAAAGAGCTTAACACTTAAAGAAGAATTTGTGTGGGTCATGATAGAGAAGGATTATGAACAGAGAGTGGTAGCTAGGAGTATGTTTTTTTCCATGGAATACATAGTTTCTGAATACAAGGGGTACTACAACTTGGTTAAACTCATGCATAACTTTGTTTTTGAGGGGAGAATTAGGAAGGCTCGACTGAAAAATTCTTGGTCTTGCCTTTAATTTAAAGTACATTAAATGGTATTAAGAGCATCTGCTATTTATTTTTTTATTTTTGATTCCCAATGCCTGCTTTCTTTCATTGATGACCAATGATTCTTGCTACCTAGTTCCAAATGTAGAGCTGCCATCCCTCTGTGCAGAGAGGTTTCGCTCTGGACCACCTGGTGAAGAGGCTCAAGCAGCGAGCCAGTTCATCGCAGATGTGATTGAAAAGTAAGAACCCTCTCAGTGCTGTTAAAATGCCAACTCTGCAAGATAGTTTTCTATTTCCTTGCTTACTCTCATTTTATTTTAGTTCACAGATGATCGTGAAAGAAGATCTGTGTATTGCCAATGGCAAGGTAAGTTGTATCGCAGAATGAAGAGGGTGATATTAACAAGATCATGGTACCTGTACACAAATACAAATGGTAGTTGATGTTAAAGGGGTTTTTAGTGTTGTTTTTGCTTTTCAGTCTTCATAGCTTAGCTTCCATCCTGAGTGCAAAAATCAAATGATAGAAATAAGTATCTGTATTTTGTGTGGCCAGAATTTTCTTATATATTGCACCATTTGCTTAGCTGATACAGTATCTCACATGTGCAAACCTTTTTTGATAGCTTGCTTGGGTGTTATACTGTGATATCATATGTCTGGACTATGATGGAAACCTTCTGGATGCCAGTGTTTTTGCTTTGTTGGCTGCATTAAAGAATGGTAAGTCTTCCTTAGAACAAGAGATGTTCAATTAGTGTTGCTTGGAGAAATGCATTAGTTTTGACCCCTGATAATAGGTAATTGGTTCATGGGACTGTTTGTTTCCTGTCATTGGAATGCAAATACAAGGTGGAAATGATGGTGGGATACCATAGGTGTGTAACAGTATAAAAATAGTATCTTTTTGTACGATTATTGCTTTCCTAAAAGACTTAACAGCTATTCTGCCACATGTTCTTTGGTGTCAGATACCTGAGTTTTTCAGCAGTGGCCATGAACGAGTTTAACATCTACATTAAGGTATTACTTTGATAATGTATTTTGTGTTGGAAAGATAAGATGTCAGAGACTTTACTTACACAAGTATTTTGTCACAACAGAATACTCCTTTCCTATCTTAATGCATTATAGTTTGTAAAAAAATGTGTGGACTGACTGTTTGTAGGTGTGTGGCTTATAAAGGCAGGAAGGCAGCAGTTTTAAGGGAAGCTTATGGCAAGGCCTCCCTTTCTAACTGGGAATTGCCAGCCTTGGAATTCCCCCAGCTACTTTGCTCTTGTCCTCGTCACCAGTAATGAATGGGTTATCACAGCAAGAATTAGCTGAAGGTCAGGTTGCAGTGTTTCTACAGATACATGAAATTCATGACATGAGACTATATTCCTAGTTTTTCTATGTCCAGTAGACTTGGGGAAAAATACTCTCCATTAAATATGATTTAAGTATTTTAATTGTGTGGCATTTTAGAAGTAGGTAATACTTCTGTGTAAGGAGAAAAGCTTCTGTTATCTTGAGTACAAAAATCAAATACTTTCCTTGAATTCAAGATTTTCTTTTTGTAGAGAGTATCATTAATGTAGGCAAAACTCTATTCTGAATGAATTTCTGTGGTTAAAAGAACAGCTTAAATATTTCAGTAGTTGTCAACATCTCTAGGCCTGCTAAACCCTGCAGTGTTCAATATTAGACCACTGTCCTTTTTTCATCTCTTCAGTGCAATTGCCGTTGGTTACAATAAATGAAGAAACTGGTTTATCAGAAGTTAATTTAAAACAGAAGAATCCTTTGATTATCAGAAAGCATCCAGTTGCCACATCATTTGCTATATTCGATGAGTAAGTTCCAAACTGTTTTGTACTTTATGGAAACAAGAGTGTCTGTAAAGCAAATGGAAGACAGAGGATGCCACCAATGATGTTTCTGCACTTCTGCCATTGACCTCAGGCAGTGCTGTTCCATCCATCTTAAATCCACAGCCTCGCTCATTGAAGGGGCCTCTAGTTCTGTGATGTCATGAGTGCACAGAACAAAGAGCACTGCTGTACTCTGCAGCTTCTTCCTGTGGCTTAAAGCAGAAGTGGTTCCCAACCTAAAAGATAAAGCTTAAAAGTACAGGGATGGGTACTGTTTGAGGTTTTTGAAGTATCTTCAAGATGAAAACGTTACCAGTGCAATTAATGTTTTAGAAGCCTGTGTAAATAGAAAAGATGGCAGTTTTTGAACAGCTTATTCCAAGGATGTAGTCAACAAAGGAAGTAAGAAGTAACAGTCCAGTTAGAACAATGGAACCCCTGGACTACTGAAAACATAATTACCCAAGATGAAGTGTAACCAGCATGCTTAAGTCATTGTTCATGTAGGAAAAGAATCTGATTATGAGAATTCAGAGTAATCATATCTGATGACTTGACTCCTCATCTGAAATAGTTTACTGGCTCTTCATTAGGTCAAGAATGTTAAGAATGTGTTCTGCTGTTATGTATAAGAAATGCAGTAATTTCTGGTGACATCCATTTGCAAAGTCGAAAGTGATAGGATCGTGCTCACTGTGCTATTCAAGATTTAGGTCTTCTTGGAGATGTTGGGGGGTTATGGCACATTAATGTGTATTCACAGAAATGTTAAGTAGGGCCTTTCATCCAAATCACAAATGGGGTGGGGAGAGCAATAATCTCAAATGTTGAACCAAATGATTCCCAAAATACATCAGAGCAGGACATTATTGGTGCTTTACAGAGTGCCTCTGTTAATTGCCTTAATACCATTTCTGCTGGGTCTGAATTCTGATGTACACTGAGCATTTGGGTGACATACTAGGCAGACAGCTGTCAGTAGGGTATTATTTACACACAAATCACACATACTTACACATAGACCAAAAAGCTGCCTGGGGAAGAAGGCTTTTCATGACTGTCTATTGGGCTTTGTTTCCTTCCCTGAAACCAACTGTTGCATCAAACAACAGTTATTTAAGACTCCTTTTAGCTCCTAAAACTAAGTATTACTGAGGGGTTGTGCCTGTGTTGTGTGGTTTGCATTATTTTTTTTCAATTCTGGTTTACTAGTTTTTCTAGACCTGTTGACACAGCCCTTTCAATAAAATGCTTTACATACTCTGGCATCCAGAGGCATTTTTCTTCTGCACAAAAGGCCTCCGTGAATAAATGGAAGTGGTAGGTTGCTAGTTAGCATGGCCATGGCTGAGGAGCACTGGTGCAGAGCTGCTCCTGTGGCAGTGACCTGTACATCAGCAACAGCCATGCATTGAACTGCTCATGTGATGTATGACAGCCAGAATAAGCTATCTTAAGCAACCCACTGAATTTGTTTTGAAGTATTCCAGTCTGAGTGAGGTTGGAGTTCACTACAACAAATTAAGAACTACTTTGGTGAACCTGCCATTGGAAATTAGTTTGAAGGTATCTGTTAGAAATTAGTGCAGCCTACACCTAAAACAAATTCCAGTCTTTGGTGTAACTACAACATAATTACTGCAGTATTTCATATGACATACTGCAAATGGCAATTTAGTGGCACTCTCCTGCAATACATCACTGTTGCAAAAATTTATGCAACAGCTTATGTGCCTATTTTCCAGCCATAAACACACGATTATGTGGAATCTCCCACATTTTTGGTTTTTCTTTTTTTTTTTCTAAATTGGTGCATTTTGGTAGGAAAACAGATAAGCTTGAGCACTAAATCCATCTACAAGTATTTTGTAAGACTATAGTAAAAATCGTGTTTTGCAATAACATTAATGAAGCAATGTATACCAACATATCTGCATGCATTTCTTTCACAAGCACATTACTCATTGTTGATCCAACTGCTGAAGAAGAAGATTTAGCAACTGGAACAGTAACCATTGTAACTGACGAAGAAGGCAGACTCTGTTCTGTCCATAAACCAGGTACTTCTAAATTTACTACAAAGAAACCTATGGAGATGATGTTAGGTCAGGAAAAGATTATGTACCTCCTTTGCTTTGTGAGATGCAGGTTTTTTATGGTAACAGAGTGTCTGCTTGATTAGTCATTAAATTACCTGCTCTTGAAAGGAGTTTTCAGATGGTGCCATGACTTAAGTCCAAAAAGCAGTCACAGCAGAGGACAAATTCTGTGCACGTCTGCTGTTACAACTCTTGTTTGTTTCCATTATCTTCGCCTGAAGCTAGGGCTGGGAAAGCTGTATGCTTCCCAGGTGAAAGGTGCTGGTAATGACAATTATTGTAAATAATTGGAAATCACAGTAAGATACATGTAACTGAAGCAGAAAATCAAATTGTTCCCTTCAATCTTTAGGTGGAAGTCCTCTTACAGGAGCCAAGCTTCAAGACTGTATCACCAGAGCAATTACAAGACACAAAGAAGTAAAGAAGCTGATAGACAAAGTAATAAAAAGTATAACACCCAAGTGAACAAAAAGAGAGCTCTTTTCAAAAATGGATTTGTAAAAATTGTATTTGTTACAGTGTTCACAAACCTTTTATACTAAATAAACAAATACCAATACTACACTTACAAAGTTCATTTTTTTCTAAAATGTTTTTCACCCTTATTCTATGTACAATGTTGTTGAGTGGTAAAAAATACAAGATAAAACATTCTGTTAAAAAATTAAGTGACTTGAGGAAACCAGATCCTAGTCGCTTTTATGTAAGGTTGGCTTCCAAAATCAGTTCATTTCTTTAGTGTAATCTCAAAAGTTCCATTTTCCCACCAGTAATATAAAACACTAATTTAATTTTAAGCCTTTTCCTCAATAATCTGAAAAATTCCCCTTTGAATCAATTTTTTTGGGGGAGGCAAGTCTCATGATTTTGGAGGGGCTGGTGTGCCTCTTTTCCTTTTACTTTTTGAGTGGCTGCCTGAATGCTGTTGATGATGCAGGTGAGCTGCTTGTGCTGCTGCCGCTGCCATAGCCATTTGATGCTGCAAGAATCGTAACTGCTGCCATGGAGGAGAAGGGAGAAAAAGCTTGTCAGTGTTGACTATAAAGCTTTCACATCAGGAAGAATGAAGCAGGGAAAGAAAAAATGAGGAAGCACCAGGCTGACAAAAGGAACACACCATGTACTGGGGCAATAGGTACAGTCAAGCAGCACCAGTGGCACAGAAGCCTGCTGAGGGCACAAGCTAACATTTTACATGTGAATTTGCACAGCTTTGTTTCTTTGCCCTTTCTCTTCATTGCAGTAACTGCAGTAACTCAGCAACTTCACTGAGTGTTTGGGTTAGACAGTACCTTTTTAATGTAATACCTTCTCATTGTATACATAGTATGAATTTTCTGTATGACAAAGAGGACTGTGTGCTAAAAAAATGCTAAAATATTTTCATGAAGCATCTGAATGGTAAAGGAATGTTTTGCAGAGCTCTTGCTTCCAGATACTGACTGTAGCAGTGCTACATTTGAACCTCCAGGTGCTTACATCCTTACAATTGTGAAATCTATTGGCACCTGGTATAGTATTTAGTTATGTGCCACAAGCACCCCTTGAATGTTTGCAAATCAGGAAGGTGGAGGGCTTAAACGAATAAAAATAAATTCAGTGCTCCAAGCTGAGAGAACCACAAATTTCAGTTCTTGCATGATAATTTTCCAAATACATGTTGGTTTTGTTGTTTTTTTGGGTTTTTTTTCCTTCAGTTTGCAAGACCACAACTGCATTAGTTAAAAAGAGAGCCCAAAATGGCAATATTTTTGATTTTGGAGCCAAGAATTGTATTTTTAATTTATTATTTTTTTTAAACACAGTCAGAGTGAAGTTGCTGGATTACTTGTATCTGTTGCTGCTGCTGCTGCAAGGCTTGCTGTTGTTGCTGTTGCAAGGCAGAAGAGAGCTGGAGTCTCTGCTGAGGAAGGCTTTGCCCAGGTCTGTTCACGGCAGAGCCAAGCTGAGACAACACTGAGGAAGGAGAAGGGGAAAGCAGGCAGGTCAAAGAGGTCAGGTTGAGTTGGTCAGGGGAGGATAACATAGGAATACAGTGTAACAGGAAAGGGGGATCAATAGAATTAGTTTCAGAGTCAAATTGGGAACAGTGCAGAATAAAGTATACATGATAAACATACTCTGTTAGTTAGAACATAATTAGATTATGAAGTGCTTGTGGAGACACAAAGATTTCTCACACTGGATGTTAAGCACACAGTTAAAGAAACATTCCTTAATGAAGTCTGGCATGAAGTTCCCTGCATTTTAATTTTGTCTTATGTGTAACTTGTTTTCATGTGATACTATCAATTGATGGCACTTAACTGCCAAACAAAGCAGAGAAGTGCATGCTTTAGAAGTCGAGTTATTTCTCATAGAATTCATGTCCTGATAATGAACAGTAAATCATTCTGGTCTAACGTAAGACTTCCTTAAGACCAAACTTCATTGCAGTGTGAATTTATCAACATAAACACTTAGCTACAAAAGGAGGCTCAGCAAGCACATACCTGTGGCTTGAGGTTGCATAAAATTCCCTACTCCAGTCAGGTTAATTACAGCAGCTTGTTGGGCAGATAATGCCTGATCTTGATTGGATGGACCTTGGTCAGACCCCTAGCAAAAATGAAAAGCTTGATCCTTATTACCAAACTTTCGTATCAACGAATCAGCAAATAAAGCCAGTGTGAGGGCAGACTTCTGAAGCGCCATTTAAAAACATTTAATGCTACATCATCCAGTGCATGTAGATACAGGCAATACTGTAGTCATTAACAGTAGAAAAAACAGATATTGAATATCCCAGAGCAGTTTGTTTTGGCAGAAATGGTATTACTCCTGTTACCCAGAAGTCCCATGTGGTTGTCAATGTCTCTGCAGTCTAGCAGAGACTACACTTTATGTTGTAATCTTAGGACGGTTTCCTGTCCTACTCCCAGTCCCAAAGTCTTCAGGGGAGCCTGAGATATCCATGTGCAAAGGTCCTAATCAACCAGAGTGTACAAAGCCTGACACTTAGATTCCCTGTTCATATTGTGCCACACACTCCTTAATTTCATAAAAATACAGACACTTTTAAAACTGTATTTTCAGAACAGAGTAGTTTTCACAGTAATCATTTTAAAGGAATTACTGGAGTCTGACCTAGTGTCTCCTGAAGTCAAAGGGTTCTGAATTATGACATCTTGTAGAACTTAAATTATTGATTTATAACACAAGGAAATAAAGCATTATATGCACAATTTGAGTAAACTGCATGGCTTATCAGCCAGAAAAAAGCTGGTGCAGTCCAGGGGTTGCAATGCTTCTTTAGCATTACATTATAATCCCACTAAGAGCTAGGAAAGCCAGACCAAAAGATTGCATGTTGAGGCATATCACCTCCATGATGACCAAGAATCACAGACCCACCATGTGGGGAAAATCCCTAAGTATGAGAGAGAATGCATATTTATATTGGTAGCACAAAAGATTGTTGGTTTTGGGCCTAAGTTTTTCACTAAGCACTGTGAGCACATACATTCCTGTCCTTATGAAAGCTAAGGAATCTAGTGTTCATAATAGCTCATTTTAGCCAACCCCCTCCTCTATAATGCAAGATATGAGAGAAGTTCCTTAGGGCAATTTAACCAATGCAGAGATTGATTTTCTCCAGAAGAACTCTGTGCCACAAGAAGGACTATGCTCACATCAGCCTTTTTGTAAATGCCCTTGATGTTCAATATCTAGAAAATAAAACCCAAGGGTACGAGGTAACACGTGTGGTTTTTTTTCAGTAGTTCAACTACTAATTGACATTCAGAGATTTGGATGCTGTGAACAAATTGCAAAGTTTCCCATTAAACTGTCCCACAATCCAGAACAAAGCCTGTGGCACAGGTGGCTATATACCATTAAAAATTTTTGAAGAGGCATCTTATTTATGAACAGTCTACAGTATCACAAGTGAAATTATGACATACTTGAGTATCCAGTACAGAGTATTTGGTAAGCAGAAGGCTTGCATGTCTGGGAAGATGAACACAAAAGCAGAGCAGCTGGTTTTCTCAAACTGCTGCATCAATGTTGATTAGAGTTTTTAAGAAATAACCTGGTACCAGCACCTTAGGACTTCTAAGGTGCAACTGGCCACCCAAAATTTGTCATTTTGAGGATGGATTGGTCTCTATCAAGACTTTAGACTTCCTCAGTGATTAATGCCTTTAACACTAATTACAGGCAGCAAGAGAGCAAATTACAGCTTTAAAGACAACCAATATTTCTTATGTGCAAAGAAAATTCTGATGAACTACAGCAGTGAGGGTTGTAAGCCAACTCACAGCAGTGTCAAAAACAAGTTTTGGTTACTCTGTAATAATCCTGACTGCATTTTTTCTCTGATGTATCTGTTAGTTATGATGAACAGCACTAAGCTGATTCTACACCCCCATACAGTGGGTCTGGCTCTCTTCATGACAATGCTCTCTTCTTAGACAATGCTCAGCCAGTTGTTTTGTTACAGCTTTTCTATGCAGGATATAACTAAAGTAATCCAGCTCCAGCCATAGCAACAGAGCCACTGCAGTCTTTGCTGTTTGAGAAAATTTAGGAGGAAGACTTTCCTCCCCCTCTACTTCAGATTTATTGGGTAATGGCTCATTTACTTGTGGAGATGGGGAGAACAGACGAAACTGTTTCATCCATGCACCCCAGACTGAGGGCTGTTGGCACACACCTGTTCTCCCTGTTGCTGAGGACTACAGATTGTAGGCTGCTGAGACTGTTTCTGTGAAGAAAACTGTAACAACTGCTGCTGGAGTGGGTTAAAAATAAATGAACCACCTGGAAGCTGTTGAGGATTAAAAACAAAAGGCATAATTCAACCAAACTGCTGAGTTTCCTACTGTTCTAGGACGAACATAGTATTGATAGTGGTGGACTTCCTAGAGGCTTGATTTTTGTTTTGTTTAAACCAAATTTAAAATCAGTTTACAATTGTTGCTGTTTGTGAAAAAGGCTCATGTTCTGAAAACAAACTTGCATGAACTTATGGAAAAATATTTCCATAGGAAAATACACTTTGATTATTTTAATTAAAATGGCAGATACTGTATTGATACTGGAAAGATAAATACCATCTTCAACAGCACTGTATTTAATTTCCACTTTCAGAATATTCCACTGAATTTTAATAGATAGTGAAACAGCCTTGATTCTTCTCCCTTACCCCAGCTTTAATTGCACTTATTTCAGCTGAATTGTTCTTGGTTTGAAAGGATGTCCTTCAACATGGAATCACTCAAAATACAAGCATTTAATTCTACAGAAGAGCTCTACTCTGGCATAACTGCCTTCGGTGCCTGCCCTTTTCCATGTTTCTGGAGTGTACAGGAGTGGGAAGAGGAAGAAGCAAAGCTGGTAGTAATTTTTTGAAACGTGGTGCAACCTATGTGGAACACTGAAACAGAAATTCTGCACCTGCATCTGGCAGCTGACTTACAAGGTCCGGGAACTCCACCCAGTTCTACAAACAATCCCTGTTCCAGTTTTAAATGCAACTCTGACATAATGAGCATGTGCTCATGTTTGTATTTGTATGTATGCCTAGTGCAAAGAAAGCATTCACAGACCTTCTAAACTCCTTATCTTACATGAACTTCCATTTCCAGGACCAAAATCTCTTTAAACCCATTACTGCACCTACCTGTGCCTGCTGAGCTTGGCTTTTAGGCATTCTATGTGTAACCTCAGAGTGATTCTACTACACTGTTTTGTACAGTATAATTGTAACTTTAGTATAAAGAATGATCTGCAATGAAACCTTAGGCAAATCCTGAAAGACTGTATTTTAGGATTAATCTTTTGAATCCAAATGTCAGCATCTTTATATTGTTACTGAGAACTATCTGCTTTTTTTCTGAGCTAGGAATATAACTTCCATCTGGTCTCTCTATGGAAGTAGTCTTTTCTCTTACTCTAAGCCTTTTAAATAAGCAATTAAGATTTGCAGTAAATGGTCTGACCAACTGGCTCCAAATATCTGTATGGGGCAGTGCAGTAAGCAGCACTAAGCAGGTTTCTATAGAAAGATAAGAAATTATGATTATTATTGTGTCCAAGTATATAAATTACCTGTAGAAGATTTAAGGGCCGAAGATTTGATGTATTTTTCAAACCAAATGGGCTGCCTGTTAAAGAAAACATCTTTTTATTAGTAGTGAGTCTTTACTTAGTAGTATTTGTGTTTTGCAGTACACCTTTCCACTGGGACTATTTCTAAGCATCTGCAAGTTGGAAAACTGTAAGTGTAAATTGAGTGTAAATTTAATACTAAGTGTATGATAATACATGTATAACACAAGTATAATACTGGCAAGTGTAAATTAAGTGTAAACTTAATACAATGCTGCATTTTCCATAATACATTCCATAGTTATTCAGACTCAAAGCGCACAAGAGCTGACTAAATGGAAAGAAATCTGTATCACTACATAACACTATACCCTGTGACCTATAACCTGTTCACACATTTACACAAAGGTTATTGTGGAGAATACCACAGCAGTTATTTTTCAGTGATCCTTCTTCTGACTTTAAAAAGTTTTACTGTTTTTGTACAGTAAATCCAAAAAGTCCAAGGGCTCAATAAAGTAATACACTCTTATCAATCTTTAACAGAAAACAATCCAACCCCAAATATAAGCAATGCTCCAGTAAGACAGCAGCTATCAAACAGAAGCCCTGGAGGTCTTGCACAGACCTAGCTCAGCTCACTACTCGCATCTGTTGTGTTGGGTGACAGCACAGTATGTACAAATCTGTGACACCAAGCTGGCAGAGGTTGATAGTGCTTGAAAGGACAGAAGCACACTAAAAGCGATCCTCGTGAATTGAAGAAATGGTCCAAAACTCAGGAACACCGAATTAAAAAAAGACAAATGACCAAGTACAAAATTGTAACTATCTTTGTGTCTATACAGCAAGAAAGGACACGAGAAGTTACAGTAGGTCACAAACATATCCAAATCATCCATATCACAAACTACAGAGCACACAAAAGAAAAAAGCCTCTTCACACAGTATACATTTATAAAATTCACTGTCACAACATGCTGTAGAGATTCCAAAAATATACACGGGTTCAAAAACCAATTAGATAAATCCACAGACTAGAAATCTAGCACAGGATATTAAGCACAAAGATCCATGTGGATATTCTTCAGCTGAGAAAGTCTCAAAGCTGTAGATTGCCAGAAGAGATACAGTTGTAGACAAGGGATATTTCATTTCACATTTTTGCCTCATCTCAAACATTCAGTATCCTCTAATGGCAACTGTCAAGAGACAGAATATAGGCTGGATGGATTTTTGGCCTAAACCAGTAAAGCCATTCTTATGTTAAGGTAATGCTGTTGCAAAAAATACATATAAAAAATAGGCAGACCTCATTTGGGGAAATGTTAACAGGAATGTTGTGAAAGAGATGAGATGCATTTATTCTGCTGTGCTCCACAGTAGTAAATCAGCCAAGCTCAGGCTTGTGTCCCGTTTTGGTTATCACATTTTAAGAAGGATGTAAGCAAATTGGACAGTCTAGAAAAGAGTGACAGGATTATGAAAGATTTGAAAAATACGACCTATCAAAAAGAGAAGACAAATGTGGGACATGACAGCATGTTTGATACTTAGAAGGTAAAGAGAAAGAGTGAACAACTATTTTTCACATCTGAAAGGTATAGGAGAAAAAAAATGCAATTCAGGAGATGCACTGTAATTAGAAGGAAACATTTTGCATGGATAATGAACCACTCCAAACAACTACTGAGGAAGACGAGAATCTCCTTTAGTGAAGGTATTTAAGGACAGTTTAGATAAACATTGGTTCAGGGTGGTTTAGACAGACTTGACTCAGCATAAGGGATAGATATCTTGAAGTCTTCTACTGCTCTCATTCTATAACCTAGAATACCAAGTCTACATACATTAGACTTTTTTATTATTAATGTTCAAAAAATAGAAACTGATAATTTAAATTGTGCTTTTAAGATTTATACAGTTGCATTTGAAAGCAATAAAGAACTACTCAATTGTTGTACAAGGATAAAGTAGTACCAGGGCCAGAATAAAATGCCCCACACATTTAAAAAGTGAGGCCTCTTTCTAAGTTCAATCTTGCCTTTTTTTCTGGCAGTTATCATTACCAAAGTTGTATTTGAATTTGGAGTTTCTCTCAAACTTCTTACTGAGCACACCAAACAATCCAGGTTTTGACTGCGTATCCCCAGCTATCCTCAGCCCAGCTCACCAAAAACCAGCTTCAAGCAATCTCCAACACAGCCCACACCTTGAATGCAAAGACATGTATGTTGTGCCTGAGCTCCAGCCATCAAATACACAACCTCTTCACACAACAGCCACTTCAGTCTCTTTTTCTCACAAAGTGTTTTTACGCTGTCCCTGTCTGAAGGGTGGCTTTTCCACTCAGTCACACTGACCTGCTTGAGAGGCAGATTGCATTGCAGCGGGCAGCGCACTTGGTACCAGACCTCCTGGGGGTAAAATGCCACTCAGATTTATACCTGCAGGGGCTATGGCACCAGTGTTGCACCCCAACATAGGGTTTGAACCACTCATCAGTGACTGTGCTCCACTGTAGAAGAGGAAAGACAACACATCAAACCCAAGTGGCACAAATAAATCTGAGTAACTAAATTGTTGCCCTCTGTCTCATGGCAAATAAATCAGTTGCTTGCTGTAAATTGTGGGACTATGGATAAAGCATCCATGCAGCTTAAAAAAAATAATTTTGCCTAGAGCATAACATATATTTTATATTATGAAATGAGGAATATTCTTCTTTGATATCAACTGATAAAAAAAAAACCCCAAAAGTGGTCCTTTAATCCTAGAAATACTAAAAGGTCAACAGTCTTCAGTGGTTGAACTACCATAAAAGGAACAGGTTTGTGTTTTCTTTTTGGCCTATAAAAAACAGTCCAATTTATCAACAGTGACCAGCTGCTGAGCACCTTAGCTGGATAATTTAAAATTTCTGATACTTGCATTGAAGCACACTATGTGTCTTACACTGACCATTGTAATCACAGAATTTTGCTCAGTCTAAAAAGTGGTTCATGCTATACCATACAATCTATTCTTGACAATATTTTTTCTTCAAACCACAAAATGACTTTTAAGGATCAAAGAATGTTTCACCTGTATGCTTTTTTTAAATTGATAGAAACAAATCTATCAAATGAAAATCCCATTTTTCATTTAGACCGGTCTGCATATGATATTCTACCTTCTCTGTGATTAATTAAAAAAAGTTTTCAAACTTACAGAGCAAAACCTCAGAAACCACTTAAATTGACATAAAGTCTTAAGAAATGAATGTATATGACTTGAAAAAGATGAAAGCAATAAAGGCCTTTCTTAATAGATCTTTTCAATAATCTAATAGTAGGTGACTTTTATTTGAGAAATACAAATAGTTTCTAGTGGCTCTTCACTTTGTAATTACAAAGTGAGTGATCTTTTTTGTATTGCAGATCCTGAAAAATATTTACCCTAATGGATGGTGGACAGTCCTGGACCACACCCCCTCCCACCAACCAACCAACCCCCATGGCAAATTAAAAACCCATCATAGCAAAAGACTTACCACACAGAGCCCACTACATTGATGAAGTTAAGTCCTGCAGGGTTTGCCATGACCTGGGTGGAGGCTGTTCCTGTAGTAATGGACGTTACCATGGTGGAAAGAGGAATGGTCATTACAGGCAGTGCCTGGCTCAGAGACATCTGCTGCTGAGCAAACGGGGTTAACAAAGTGGGCTGAGGGGTGAAGCCTGAATCTTGGGGAGTAGGGGTGGCAGAAGGGGTAATAGGAGTTGAGCTCTGAGCATCAGGAGGGTGTGGGGTCGATGAAGGGGTGTTGGTTGGAGTAGGAGTAGATGGTTTAGGAGTTCCAGACCCTGCTCATTGAGAAAAATAAAAAGTGCTAGTTTGTTATAAAAGGCCAGTCCTTTTTGTATAATAAGGTTAATGGAATCTTACTTAGCACTGACAATTTCTTCTGTTTTTCAGACTGCAAGTGTTAATTTCTACATGACAAGTGTTGCAGCACACACTCAATGTTAAGGATGCAGTATAATCACAAAGAAAATCCATTCTCCATGCTTCACTCCTTGTGGCATACAGCAGTTTATATATTCCTTTAAGGCTTCCATAATCTATCATACATTAAGTTGTAATTCCATTCAGGAATACTTAAAATAATTTCTTAGTGACCTTTTTAACCTAATTAATGTTTGTCCTAAACTGTTAAACAAATAGCATCCATGTACTACTGCCAGCACAATAGCTTGTGTTAAAAACATGTCATGGAAAAAAAGAGTCAGCAAGATCATGTACAATTTCAATAATAATGAGGCTGATCTAAATTTCATCAGATAGTCAAACTGCCATTTTCCAAGCATCAACCAAATAAAAAGCAACTATCTAATATTTAATAACCAGAGGATAATACTGCATCTTTAAAACCTATGGTGTAATTCCCTCTGCTTAAATGTAGCACATACAGCTGTATTTGTTGTGGATGAAGTAGGCAAAGTCTATCAATAGAAAAAGAAAACAAAATAAAACCCCCAAAAAGCTTGAGCTGGTTTTTTTGGTTTTCTTTTTTTTTTTTTTTTTTAGCTTTCATGTCCTGCAGAAAGAAAGGAAATAAATATGAATGGTGACCAGAGCCTAAAAGTAACAACTGTGTGCAGCAGATTTACACAATTCATAATACTAACATAAAACCAGACTCAGTATTTCGGAAGAAAACTTTGATAAGTTTTTTTTTTTTTAACTTGTGCAAAACAAGAAGGCAGAAAAGTTACACCTTTTGAGCTACCCAGATTTTAAATTATTTAATGCAAAAAGCATATTATAATACCATGCAGGATACTGGAATGTGCAGTATACAATTATTCATAAAAAAAACTGAGAAGCTGCAGCTATGGTTTTCTCTTTGTACAGATCTGTTCATGAAATGGCTCAAGACGCATACAGGTTTTAGAAAATGTTTATGATCTACAGCTACGATTACAAGGATCCTGTCAGTGTTAACAAAAATACGTTAACTAGGATGTCACTTCTGACTGAAATTTGCATTTTAACACCTGAGAATATGGTGCTATCATCAGCAGCATCACCACCACACTTGCAATCAGCAATGATTTGTAAAACAGTGTAGGAGTGTTTTTAAAAAATCATCTTATCGTTTATTGTATCATCACCTCGGGACTGATCAGATTATATACATACATAGATACACAACTGCACCAGCTCCTATAACATTTAAAAAACCAGATGCTTAAATTATGCAAATTGATCTAACATACTGTTTTTTACACTGGAGGAAAAGAATCTACACTTTGGAATTTTATCTCATCACATCATCTACCAGCCTTTCATATATGAGGAGATCATGCTAATTGCACAAAATGTATTAAAACGTATACACAGAGGGTGCATACATATATATACAGAAAACGAACACAGTTACAGTAAACATGAAATACATACAGCGAACAAGAGACCTGCCTAAAGCTGCACAACTTATACAATTTAGGGTACACTGTACACTTAAGTTTCATCATTCCACAGGTTAAGAAGTTTATCTCAGGAAGCATTTATGCAAAAGCCTAAGATTTAATGGAGAATTTAGGTCGTGACTCACTTTGTGAAGAGCTCGCAGGAGACATGGCAGCTGGAGAGAGCATGCTAACTTGATTAAGATCCATAGATTGTTTCCGTGAAAGACCAGGAGGCTTAGAAGGAGGAGGTGGAGTTGGAGATTTTAGATGGCCACTTGACTGTTGTGAACCAAAAATATTACCTGAAAAAGCGTAATTAAAATGCATTACTAGTCCGTGAATGTTAACTTGAATATTAAGATAAAAAACCATAAAACCCCGTGCTCTTCTCACAGATAAGATGGCTGGTATTTTTTAATTAAATCTTTACTAAAGGGATATCCTGTCATTTTACAACAGGCAGAACATGTTAAAATGAGATGTTTGAGTCAAAAAATAATTACCTGAAGAGCTACTTCCTGAACTTGAAGGTAATTTGATAGGAGGAGGTCGGTGTTTTACACCTTTCCCCAGTACTGAAGACTGAACAGAGCCTGATACACTTTCTGGCTGCTGGGAGGAAAGAGAAATTAACACTACCACAGCAATGATAAGAGCTTCCACACAGCTGACACAAAAGACAATTCAACTGATTTGTATTAAGGCTTCTCAGAACTATGACAAAATTCCTTTAGCCATTTCAGATGCTTATCTATTTATTTAAAAAAAAAATAACCTATGATGAACTGTCTTTAGATAAAGTCTTTACCATCAAGAAGCAGCACAAAAGTGCTAGTAAAAATGTAAACCAAGCAAAGAAATAAGTAGAATCATAGCAGAGTTTCACTTTTCTCCATAATTCTGGAATTTTTTGTAGTAATTTTCACAAACACAAAAGTGACTAATATAACTGAAATAATGAAACATTTAGGTTTTACTTGAAAAATTACATCATTTTATCAATTCATTCTGTATATACCTGCCATTTTCAACCAAGACAGACTTAAAAAACAGGATCAGAATTCTTCATTCTAGGAGCAGGGTTTCAAATAAACTCAGGAAAATCCTGAATGCAGGGAAATCAAGACACATTTCTCCACTGGCTTCAGTGCGACCAGAACTTCATACTCTTAGAGGGAAGATACAGCCTTTTTGTTTTTCTTATATCCTAATTATCATGTTGTCTGCACATATCTACTTCACCTACTCGAGTCTCTAGTTCTCAGTCACTCACAAGAGACCCTAAATCCATAATTCAACAGCTGACACTGTCAAAAGACTCAACAGTGAAACACATTCACAGTTCCACCTTATAGCAGATAGCCATAAATGAAAGTAATGTTTAAACAAACATACAATTTGTAAACTGTTGAAACTCGGAGATGAGGCTGGCAATATAGTGAATGTAATATTTTAATACTGGAGCCTCAATTAAATGTGCATGAACTAAGAAATCAGAGCATTGTGCAGAATCACCCTTTTTGGTGAGCTTAACTTTCACTGATTCTCAGTAATAAGAGACAGTCCCTCTACATGTTTCTAATTGCTTGTTTATAAAAAATAATTTTTTGAGGAAAATTCTAAGGACTACCTTTCTGTTCTTCTATTAAAATCTGCTTTCTTGATTTTGAAAATAAAGACCAATGCCCCATTTCAATGGTGACTAGATCAGTAAATACAGTAACCCGAGTAACTCTGGTCCAGTTTTTGGTGGGGGCTTGGAAGGTTGACTTTGGCAACTACTCTTCCACCCCACTTATTGTATGATTTTAATGAATATATACACACATGCATGTACATGTCTGTATGTGTGCACACATACACAGAAACAGTCATATTCCTTTCTGCAGCTGCTGGCCTTGGAATGCTGCTGGTCTACCAGGAACTACCTCCTTCAGAAGAACATTGCTGGGGTTTGTATGTAGGTATTTAGGGGAAAGATGTCACAAAGGAAATACCCCAAGGGATACAAATCTCATTTACTAGCTGGGGCATAACATACAGCTCACTGCTGAACTACTGACTCAGACCAAACAAAGCCAGAAGCAGCAAGTAAAACACAAGGCAATGCCAACAGGCAGGAAAATCTGGGAGTGCAAGAACTTATACTGGAAATGTGTTTGCATGTAAACATACACACTTTAAAGTTGTTGGGATTTGTGTTTTGGAGGGTTTTTGTATGTTTGAGGGGTTTTTTGCCTTTTTTTTGTTTCTTTTGTTTATATTACTTTTTGTTTGGGTTTTAAGAATTCCTCTTCAAATTTAAGAGAAAATAATTTGAATTTTTAAAGGTAAAAGAAGTTCAGCTACTCCATCTGCTTCTGTGTTTACTGACCTGCAAAACAAGACACACAGCTGCATTTTACTATACTGCTCTATGAAAGGTTCACCTGAACAGAGGAAAATGCTAAAACAAAACTTTGGAGCTAACTACATGACACACAACCAACCCCCCCACCCCTCAAAACAGCTAAAAGGCGATATTTGAACATTGATAACATAAATGCTTTCCACTAACTATCCAATATACTCACATTGGATGATCGTGACCATAATGCATTTAAAAATTCATTCAGGATGACGTTTTTAGGTTATTTTACTGTTAAATGTGGATAGCAAAAATTATTCTAACAATTCAATAATTAAGCACAAATAAAAGAAATGTTGTAGCTTCATAAACTCACTTCCATTTCCTTCCCTGGAGAAAGATGACTGACTGCTCCACTTGAATTATGAAACATTTTCACAGTACATTTAGCTTCATTTTGCACTAACTCCTGGTACTGGTTCACCACCCTGAAACAAACAATGAGAACATAAAAAGATTAACGACTTTGAACTTCCAAAATAGATACTTATAGATAAACTCAATTGTATACGTTATAGTCATATATTTTATATATTATGTAAGCATAAGTCTATATAACATAGAGGTGGACATATATAAAACATATTTATACCTCTTTGTATCTTTCTACATTATATTCCCGGGCTCTCAGATTTATTCCATTTAAAATTTGATTCTCCTCTTTTTCTAATGCAAAATACAGTCTGAGAAACTCTATTGGAGGAATATGAAAAACAACAGAACAATTCTATTCCCAAAAGCAACAGCAGATATTTGTGATGTCATTCAACAGGAATCCTATTCTCCCCTTTTTAGAGGGGTCCAGAATCTTTTATAAAAAGCATCTCTTCTGGTTATGCTGCCTCCTTCAGCTTGAGGTCTATGTCAGGTGAGGAGTCTCAATGCAAGAGCTGAACAATCACTCCTCTGTGAGCGTTATGACAGACATTTGATAAGGCATCAGCCAAACAAGTTTAAAATACTCTTCTATCAAATTGAATCAATTATTAAATCTCTACTAATCTAAGACAATCAAGCTGAGGGAATACTGTTTCACAAACATGAGTGGAATATACCAAATGACCTTGAAATATAAAGCTGAAGTGCTGTGGTCACTTACGCTCTGGCAGACTGGACCTCAGTGAAAACCTGCTGGAATATTTCCATTACCTCACACCTAAATGCAATGAAATACTCTTTTATTTTGATACAGCTCTGCTTCTGTCATATGCTGTTACCTGACTAATGCAGGTGTAAGCAAGGGCCCTGACACACAACACAGGAAAGGGGTAGCACACTTTTTTTAGCAACTAGATTTTAGACTGACTTAAAAATCGTTGGAATCAGGGTAGTAAAATGCTATGTACTCAAAAAGGTGGTCCTGCACTCCTCCACTGTTTCTTCTTGTCCTTGTCCCTGAAACCCTGTTGGTTATTCTGATGAAAGGACTTGTGCAACCTAGTGACAAAATTATTAGGAAATCAATCCCAGTTAAAACTAGGCTCTCGTAATAGCATTGTTTTACTTTTCAGCCAGCCAATCTCTCCAGTTTAGTTTACAGAACAAGCAGCAAAAGTACCAGCACAGAGGAGGCAGGAGAGAATATAGGCAAAGAGTTTCCTGATCAAAATTACCTATATAAAAAAAGAATTTTATTACCAATTTTTGGTCAAATCCAAGACTCATTTCCCTGCCAGGCACATAAGGGTGCGTGGGGATAAGAGCTATGGCATATGTATCAGCCAGAGGTATCCTATGGAGGCACAAAAACACAACTGGCTCTGATAGAGGTTGCTTTTTAAAGATTCTGAGCTTATATGCTTAACGTGATGTACACTGACAAACACTTAAAACCCACGTATTTTGCTGCCTCAGTTATCCCTGAATTACCATTCCTACTCATTCTACAACTAAGATATACTGAAAAACTGTTTTATTACTTGCCTCTCTAGGAAAGCAGAATCAAGACACGCACAATACACAAAACTAAGGTGTATAGACCTTAAATCCTAGATTACACTTCAAATGACAAGTTCAAATGAACTATTTCCATGATGGCTTATTTACCATATCAAATATCAGGATGAAATTACTGCTAAATGCTGTCAGAATTCATGTGTACTCATGTATTTGATGTCCTCTATTGTTCCTTGCTTGTTAAATACAGAAACTACACACTATTCTAGTTCTTGATATGAAGACTAATTCCTCTTATTTTTCCTCATTTGTTCTGTATCTGTTTCCATAACCATAACACTGGCATAACTGCCAGTCATAACTGCCAAAAAATAACAAAATGTATTATTTGTCATCAAGCCAAATAGCTGTACAAACTATATTAATTTACCTTTCAGCATCAGTCTTCGAACCAATAAGGAACCTAAAATGTAAAGTACATTTTCAGTCATGAACTGGACTAAAAGAACATATTTTTATAGTTACAAGGCTTTAAACAAATGGCAGTGCTGTGGTTTTTTTTCATACCTGCTCAAAATACAAATTATCATGTATCCATTCAATGAACTGAGAATCATTCAGTATTTGAAATACACACTTGACTTCCTAACTATAAATACAATATACACACATGATCTAACATGGTCTCCTTTACCAGTAAATTGCAATTTACAATGCAAAAGGCAGAATACAGAAACTTTGGATTTTCTATTAAAAAAAAATAAAATGGAAGCAAGTAACTGCTCCAGAATTATTAGCGTAAAAAGTTCAAAGGAAAAGTTATGTATAAATCAACACCATACCAGTACACTCAGACTGAAATACAAGTGTGCTGAGGGGAAGTCAAAAACAGCCCTCTGCATAATATTTTAACAAACACTGAGTTTCCATTGTTTGATTTCACTTATGCCAATTCCAATTCCCCGTGATCTTCCAGAGCTCCTAAATAAACCTCCTAATTCTCTTCGGCATAACACTTATGGCTTGCAAACTTATTACTATGTTTTTTTAACTTTATAGAACTTTTCTCCAGCTCCAAGAAGAAAAAAATAAAAAAACCATTTCCTTTTACTGAACAACGAAAATGTTTACTTCACCTTTCATTTCAAATCACAGTTTGCCAAGGACGAATTATCCTAGCTTTAATGCTTAGTGTCTTAGTAATGATTTCCAAAACTGTTGGGAATCAGACTGTTTCCTTTTTTTTCCTTATAGAATTTTCCCCGTAAGTTGCTAGGAAACTAACTACTGGGTGCTTATATGTTCTTAAAACGGAAGAAAGGGACCAAAGGGGAGTCTCTGGGAGTTTCTCTGGAGGGGGAGGATACCGCTATTTTTGGGGGCAGGAAAAGGATGGGGCTGGGGGGCAGCTCCTCTCTCTCGCTCTCAGCATTGGAAGGAGGACAACCTTATTGTTGTTTACAGTCACCACCAAGCCGGGTCCTAGGAAATCTACCATGATCCGCTCGTGCGCCCAGGAATTCTGAGCTCCTCCTCCTGCCCTGCTGCAGCTGGGCCGGCCCGGTCCCGCTGCCTCCGCCGCTTCTTCGGCTCTGCTCTTTTCGCTACAGTGTAGCCCCGCACTGCGCTGCCCTGCCCGGACATTCCTGCCGTTCCAGCTACCACCGCAGAGCTTCCGGAGACCTCATGCACCAGCAGCAGGGACTGCTGCTCGTTCCTGCTCTTCCAGCTTGGTGCTCCTCGGAGTCCTGCAGGGGCACCGAGATCAGTCTGCCCCGAGCTTTGTGAAACAAAGCCCCTCGAGGTTTCTGGTTCTGATTTGTTGTTAATGCTGTAGCTGTTTTTCTGTTTGCCTTGCTACATCTACTAGTAAAGAACTGTTATTCCTATCGCCATACCTTGGCCTGAGAGACGGGCATTATTTCAAAATTAATTTCAAAATCAATTTCAAAATCATAATAATTCAGAGGGAGAGGATTCACATTCTCCATTCCAAGGAAGGCTCCAGCTTTTTTCCCTGCCAGACACCTGCCTTTCCAAACCAAGGCAAAAATCCTCCAGGCATCTAATACTTCTAAACTCATTTAATTCCCAGCCTTATTACACAACCCTAAACTAGAACTGTTGTTCCAGGAAAATAGTGCTAAGTATAGGTGCTGGTTTTGGCTCTCACAAGCAAAAGGGCTTGGGGTGTACAAGAAGTGGCACTGCAAGGACAGCTGACCCCAAGTGACCAAAAGGAAGGGATATTCCATGCCATATGGCACCATACTCAGCATATAAAGCCAGGTCAAAAAGGAAGAGAGGGCTGGGGGAAGCATTTAGAAAGAAGGCATTTGTATTTCCCAGGAACCATCAGGTGTGATGGGGCCCTGCCCTCCTGGAGACAGGCAAACACCTGCCTGCCCATGGGAAGTAGGGAATGAATTCCTTGTTTTGCTTTGCTTGCACGTGTGGGTTTTCTTGATCTATTAAACTGTCCTTACCTCAGCCCACATGGTTCCTCATTTTTAACCTTGCTATTTTTTTTTCTCCCCCCCCATCCCACCGGAGGTCGGGAGAGGAGAGAGTGAGTGCTTGCACGGTGCTTACTTAGTTGCTAGTTGAGGTTAAACCACAACAGTATGGAAACAAACAGTAAATAGCTTAAGTCTGGGACAAAGTATTCTTAATACTCAGTTAACAACCTAATGTTTTAAGATTTTCATAAAAAAAAAGAGAATGATTACATACTAGAAGATAAAAATAACTTTGATTAGCAGAACTAAAAGGTTTGCTCAGTCTGACTGCTCCTTGCCTGACTGAAATTTATAGGCTCTGCTCTGCTGCATGTGTTCCTCCACACAATCTGTATAATCTGGTATATACAACAAAAAGAGCCGAGAACAGAGAATCTTTGTAGAACCGCAGCCAAAACCAGCATATTCCAAACAATTCAAAATTATGAAGCTTCTTAGAAGGTCATGTTTTTCCTCATTTATTTAGTTCAACTAGATCTAAGAGTAAACAGAATATAGTCTGTTTTCTTATGCTTTCATAGCATCAGGCAAATTTTGAGAACAATCAAAATTCTGAGTATCACCAAAAAAGAGTGCAACAACACCTCAGTGTCTCCACAATTTTCATGACTGGATTTGCTGATGGTCTTATTCCCCCCAATGTATCTTAAATGTAAAAGACAGTACTAATTTAACATAAAAGTACATTTGAAATATGATGGTTGCTTGTACACATTTTGGGGTTTTTTTGGTTAAAAAAAATCTTAAATCAGGCTTCTAGCTCTAGAGTATCTTTGTGACAGAAAATGATAAGTTATTTTTGTTTTCCTCCACCTATTGATCACAGCATAATTTTAAAAAGAATAAGTAACTTACTGTGATGGAGTTATTAGGTTGTCATTTTCCTCATCACCTTTGAGTGTCTGAATTTTACCATAGTACAAGGGATTGCCAAGAGACTGAAAAATGGTCAGTTTTGTTTTTTGAAGCTGATTACCAACTTCACATTCAAACACATAATCATCCTTCATTTCCTAAAAAGACAGAATGACCTAATAAGTCTTAATCAAGCCTTAGCCAAAACAGCAAGTAAAGCAGCTCTGTATTAGAGTAGGAAGCATTCTAAAAGTAACTCTAAAAATAAGAAACACTCTATAGGATGGGGTGCATTATCTAAAATGAAAATTATTCCAGAAGTTACATTAACAGGATGAGAGGAAAAGGATTTATCATCTCTTAGAAATACAAAGATACTGCAAACCCCAAACAATCATGTTAGACATGGAAATGTAGACTGGGTAAACATATACGGAAACAGTTTTATATGAATTATGACAATGCAAAAAATATTGAGAGTAAAATGTTGGAGCTGAACATTAACTTTGATGGGCAAGTATTGATTTTTTTCCAACAAGCAACTACAAAGATATCATGATACATGCTGTTAATAAAGATAGTACCTTGCCTCTGAAATTATAAAAAAAATTAATCAATTATGTGATTTAATCACGTAACTAATCAACGATTTAATTACTATTAATGTGAATTAATTAATAAATTATTATATTGAATTACTACTTCTGATCAAATCACATAGTTTGTGGCAAAAATCTTAAGGTACAACTTAAACATTGCAGAAAGAGGCATTTAATATTCATCTCTTTCAAAATTTAACATTTTGATTTCAATAAAGCTCTTTTTCATCAGCTTTTGAGTGTCCGAGTAAAGAAAGTAATTTGTTGTGCAGAGTTCTGCTCCATGTAAATTATGATCCTTTCTTCAGTACAAGCTGCTTATCCTTATATTTCTGGAAAATCTGAGGAAATCAGACTGATCACATGCTTGCTTTACTGTATAAAATTACAAGTATCTCCGGTAATCTTCCCATGGAACACATGGAAGATTAATTAAATTGTGGGAGGAAGGTTATTCCACATTACATTAATTTTGTTGAAATAAGAGGCATTTTAACTAGAGATAGTGAAGTTTGGCCAGAGGTCTAAATTACTCACGTGTGCTGGCCAGACAGTTGGTTGTGAGTCATCAGACTTGATAGACTTTTCCACTTTGGCATATTTTTCCACCTTAAAAAACAGATCAGAAAAGAGAGAATCCCCTATGTTTCTTCAGAGAAACTTAATTGAAGAACCTTCAGAACTTTACATTTATAGTGTTATACCATATTTGCTATGTTAAACCTAACTGAAGAGTTAAATATGGTTTCAGACTACACATTGAAATCATTGCCTGCAATGTGGAACGGTTAAGTTATTCCACAGTAACAGTAATTCCTAAAGCCTCTGGTTAAGTCAGGTACAACACAGTTGAAGTGAAGAGAGAGATTTGTTTTGTAGAAACTTATAGTGTCATTTCATGTGTAATTTGCATTCTTGACAGCCCTATGATGTCAAAAGCTACAGTCTTGTCTAGTCTACAGTCTTCTAAAAAAATCTCGTATCCTAGAGAAAACTTGTGGAAAGGGATTTGGGGGTCCTGGTTGGTGGCAAGTCAAATCTGAGTCAGCAGTGCCCTGGCAGCCAGGAGGGCCAACCTTGTCCTGGGGGGCATCAGGCACAGCCTCACAGCCAGGCAAGGGAGGGGATTGTCCTGCTCTGCTCGGAGCTGGGGCAGCCTCACCTCACGTGCTGGGGGCAGATTTGGGTGCCACAATGTAAGAAGCACATAAAGCTACTAGAGAGTGTTCAAAGAAGAGCCAGAAGGATGGTGAAGGTCCTTGAAGGGAAGCAGTATGAGAGGTGGCTGAGGTCACTTGGTCTGTTCAGCCTGGAGGAGATGGAGAGGAAGTTACAACTTCCTTGTAAGGGGAAGAGGAGGGGCAGGCACTGATCTCTCCCCCACAGTAATCCTCCCACTGACAGGACCCGAGGGAGTGGCCTGAAGTTGTGTCAGGGGAGGTTTGGGTTGGGTATCACAAAAAAGTTCTTCACCCAGAGTGTGGCTGGGCACTGGAACAGACTCCCCAGGGTAGCGGTCACAGCACCAGCCTGACCGAGTGTAAGAAGAATTTGGGTAAGACAGATGGTGTGACTTTGGGGGGTTGTCCTGTCCTGTAGGACTAGGAGTTGGACCTGATGATCCTTCTAGGTCCCTTCCAACTCAGTATATTCTATGAGTCCTTTCTGTACACTAATAGTGTGTGTTTTGGCAGTGTCAGAAACTAAGAACATGAATGCTCCCAAAAGAAAAATGCACACAGTGAATAAAAGAACTCTCAACTAGAATTCTCTGTATAAAATTTAGAACTTTTCAAAATATTAATGTCCCATAGCATAACATATCAAAAGACAGGAATTTCTCCCAAGATGAAAAGTGACTAATTTTTAAACAATCTAGAAACTCATTTGCTTTTCTGGTTTTCCTACTATCAGACAACTTCAAATAGATATGTGTTTATTGAGGCCACAGAAGAACAATACTAACAATTTGTTTGTACTGATTACTTCATCTGAACTATTCTGTTACAACTGCAATATATTACAGTATAGCTTAACTTATGTTTATACCTTATGGTACAGAAAAGTAATTGTAAATGTTAAAGTCACTCCTATTTTTTAAAGGTCATTCTTTGATACTGGTTACTTCTTAGGCACTTCTTCATATAATACAAATTTTAATAATTGCTAATTATACATAACAATTGGTGGTCTTACATCTACTTCAGAAGGAGCAGTCAAGTAGCAAGGGTTCTGTTTCCACATATCTACGCACTGGAAGATGAAAAAGCAGGATTAATATTAACATTATTATTATTAACATTAAATGCTTTAATTAGTTAGAAGTATATTACATTACTTTTCAGAACACTTACATTTCCAGCTTTTGAAATTTTGAGGTCATACTGCTGGGCTGCTTTCCTTTCCTTCCTTTTCTGTAAGTAGTCAAGTAGTCTAAGCTGAGGTGGAGTTGAATAGTGAGCTACTTCTTGCTGTCTGTTCAGAGAGGACCTTGAGTACCTTTTGAAGCACCTATGGCAAAATGACACCTAAGCTTGTAAAACCATTAACATCAAATTCTCAACTGCCCTTGTACAAGACAAAAAATATGCAGGGAACTGCTACTTACATGGAGACAAATAGGTTTTTAAATACTAATGTAAAATTGCTTTTCTGGATTACACAGCATAACTCTAAATCATGATTTCATATTTATAAAATATACCAGTATTCCATTCATCTGTTTCAGCACTAAGAATGGGATTATTTTTAAATGCCTAATTTAAGTATATAATCAAAAAGAGTAATTAAGAAGTTGCCAAGCTTAAAATATTTGTGCATTATCCTAATTTCAGTTCCATCAAATGATCTTTGTCCTACTTATGTAACTCTAAGGTTATAAAGACAGTAACTACCCGTTTTAGTCTTTGTTTCATGACAAACTCGTGGGTTCAGTAATGCTGTTCTGGACATTCATTTAATCCCTTTTCCTATGTTTCTAGTGGAATATTTGTTGACCACCAAGCCTTAATTTCAAGGACAGCTTGGTCGAATTAATTATTTATATTTTTTTAGAAATTCCCACTGGTTTGGCACTAGCACAGTATTTCAATGCAAATTTAGTTTTAAGTATTTCAGTAATTATGACAGACCACTGATACCTTTCCTTTTTACAGAGTGAACGTAACTTTTATGGTAGAATAAACACATTGAACAAATGTTTCAAGCTTCTGTGGAAATAAAAAAGGGCCTAACCATGAACAAAAGTGAAATAATTTCAACATTATATACACAGTGCTCATCACATTATTTTAAATTTTTCACTTACACTTCTGTTTAGCCTGAATGTCAAACATACAAATAAATTTTTTCATTTGCTCATTCAGGATTAAACTTATACATAGCTTTTAACAAATTAGAGACTAATATGCAACAAATCTATTTGTATATTTTACACTACTGAGCTGCCATCTGACTCTGCTTACACAAAATCCATGAAAAAAACCTCCAACAAATCTGAACTGCAATATAACTGATTATGTTAAGAAAATGTAAACACACTTTCCTTTGGTATAGAAAAATAAGCATACTGCAGTATCTACTAGTAACTGAAATATAATACAATATTGAGCACTTTAAAAGACAATATAATTTCTTGACTGTTTCTCACAGACACCTATTTAAGTAGGTATAACGTACAAGGAGCTAAATTTTCACATAAAGCATTACTTATATTTTTCTTTGAAAACACGTTTCGCACTGAAAACTACCGTTTCATGGGGCGAGTGTTCATCTTCTGCTTGTTGTACAGGAGTCTGTTTGTAGTACAGGTCACTGCTATTGAAGGATCAAGACACAAAGGCTCTGCTGTAGCCAAAATAAGTTGGCTCTCAAGTAGGAGTTTGTCCTCCTGTAATAGACACAGCTATTAATACAAAAATATGAAAACTTTAACAGTAGTCAAGTTCCTATATACCTATGCATGTAGACATTATCTTAGAAAAAAATTAAAAGAAGTTCAACAAATAAAAAATGTTAATGAATTTTCATTTTGTTGTGTATTTATGACATCACTGTACAGTTTTTAAAAACACTCTAACCTACCTGTGTCCATTTGTGGTTGTCACTTGTTATAGAGTGCACATCACAAATTAAAGTCTGAGGAAAAACACATAACGGTAATTAGCTTTCAACAGAATAAAAGGATTTCTTAATATATGTTCAGTAACAGTGCATATCCAGTCTAGGAATTACTCTAACACTGACAAATTACTTAAGGCTCCTCTTTACCTGCATTGTAGGTCGCAAAAGAATGTGCTTGCTTTGGTACGTTGGAGATTTCATGTTACCAGACTGCCTATAGTCACGTATTTCTGCTATGACACATCCACAATGGAAAATATTAACCTGGTTGAAAGAAAAACACCAGCTTTTGAAGAAACTAACATTTACCAATCTTCCCCTGCCTCTACAAAGAAGTTATATAATATATAAAATTCAGTGAATCTAGGAATAAAACTCACAACGAAGTTTTTCAGACCAGCGGTCCTTCCAATGCACATAGACTTATTTGCCCTAGACATACCTAAAATACAAGCTTCAAATGCAGAGTTTTCATTGCCAGCAATGCAGTTTTAAGACATTCCCAATTCACATTCCATAATGACAAAGAACAAAGGAAATTTTGCTAGAGCAGAGTTTAAGATGTTTCACAGCCTTAGTAATAGCAATCTCTTTCTTTTCAGTACTTTCTTTTCCTATATATCAATAAAATATTTATTTGGGGCATTAAATACTACAGTTTTGTATGCACAAGTGTCTTGTGCATACAGTCACCTATGTGAAAAAATTAAGATCTACCTGGGTACAATACATAAGTTTTTTGAAAACAAAAATTTCAAACCTGAGATTTTTCCAAAAGATCAACCAAAATAGGTGGCAGTTCCTCTGCATCCAAATATTCAAGCAGCTCTCCTTCCTCATAAGGCAGACGAATGGTCTCAGAATCTGAATTTAAACAAAATACATTACCTTTGCATTTGAAGTTCAAACAGTAAGAAATCTAAACCAAACTTGCCACAGGAAAAAGCAGGGTTGGCAGAAACCTATCCACACATACAATTTTTTGGCATACTATTAGTTTTTACATCTGTTTCTGTTCTTAGTGTTTTAGTTTGCTCTCACTGGGCTTGCTTTTGCTCAAGGTGACATAATGTATGCTCTTATTGCATGTGACAGTACAAACAGCATAAAAATGCCACCAAACTGGAACACAGATGCCTCTAGACAGATCTAGACATGGGAAGCAGTGAAAGAAACAATTTGACAGAAGGAACCTGAAGTGAGAGAAACTTGGATATGCAGCTCCAGAAACTAAGGAGAAATAAGAGACTGGAAGACTACCAAAAGAACTCCTATATACAGATTTCATCTGTAGATAAACAGCTCAGAGTTTTATGTAAATTTTTAGTTCAAGTACAGCTGGTTGTTCTGCCACCCCCACCACAATTATGTTTGAAGTGAAACAGTTAAATGTAAACAACACCACATCCTAAAAATTTATACAGCACGCTGAGTATTTTTAAAAATTCAAGACAAAAATATTACCTGAACCATTTTTTCCCCTGAGCATCAGTGAATAACCCTCGTTTCCTGGATAGAGGTTTACCACCAGACATGACAATGTCTCCTGCATAACCAGCTTCTCAAGTAAATTCACATTTCGCCTCAGCTTCTGCTTTAAAAGTAAAGATTGCTCATGAACATAATACTATGAAACAATTAGCAGAAATAAAAACAATTGCTAGAATGCAACTCAGATTAATGACAAATTATACATCTAAACAAGCCCAGTTAAATTTAATTGTACTGTATTCAGCAGAGTGAACATATTATTTATTACCACACATTCCTATAGACAGATTTCTGTACAAAAATCCCACTCATTTAAATTACAAACCCTAGAACTGGAAGTCCACAGACAGAGTTAATAAGAATAACCATATCCAAAAATGTTGTAAATCTACAGGGCACAATTATTTGTACCATTTCTACGAACATCATCAGTCCAGTATAAGAATAAGAAAATACTTAGTACTTTCAGATACTCCTAAAAGAAGAAGGCATTTCTCTCCAGGATTAAAATAATGAATTAGAGCATTTGGAAGCTTTCTTAAGTCCATTTTCTTGCCTTTATTTGCTGAAATCTGATCCAGCAGTTGGAGACACTATTCCCTTATTTAACCATAAAACTATCTTTTTGATGTGTAACAGATTTTTATAATTACTTAGTGTGTTTCAGAGACCACATAAGCATCCTACAAACTGAAACATTTGAAATCCCCTTAGAACTTACGACAATGAATTCTAAACCTCAGATAATTTTACAGCCTCTTGCTGGATGTCCTGTTTCATCTCTGAGGACCAGCACTGGGTACAACCATTAATTGAGAGTTAACCCAAGTGCTCATCTGTCTTATCATTCATTACTTCTTTGAAAGCAGCAATACAGCAGATTCCATAGCTTTTTCCTCTTGTTCAATTTGACAGAGTTTAGCAAAGTAATTTGTGCCTTTTACACCTTGTATTTAGCACTGATAAGCCTGTTTGAGCCTCTTCTCTAACATTATGAAAAATTTTCACAAAACTTCTTAGTTTACCAGCAATTGGAGAAATAAATCTGAATTTACAACAAAATTACAAGGTCTGAAAAACATGATCCACATTTTTCCCACAGCAGCCATGCCAAGCAATTGACGCTGAAACAGGAATGACAGCAATACACAGGGCACTGACACTGACCCTGAACTTGAACACAAGTGCCCTTCAGTGACACAGGATTAAGACAGAATGAACAGCTCACTCAAGCCAGTCTAGGCCTTACTATTCACATTATGTAGTCTTATCTTTAGGTAGCTACTACAGTAAGAAGGGGCTATTTAATTTAACAAAGAAATTATGAGGAATTAAAAACAAAATATTTTCTCAACCTGCCTGTTTAGACAGAAATGAAAAGCTTCTCAGCAATTTCCACTTACCTTTATCTCAGGCTCTTTTTCACATTCTTCAATATATAAATCATAAAGTTTTTGAAATACAGATTTTCTGAAATTAAAAAGACTCAACATGTAACCAAAATTAAATCAAATAAATGCTATTAAAAACCTAAATACTGAAACTCTCAGTACCTTCCACTGGATAAATATTTTCTTTTGGGAGGTCTCTGACGGGCACTTTCAATGATATACTAAAAGAGAAAAGCAAACAAAAATCCAGCATACATTACAAAGACATTTAATTCTAGTTACCACATAACTAGAGCTCATTACTAGACAGCATTCCATGTATACAGAAAATAATTAACAGTTATGGTACATGACTGTTCCAAAAGTGCACTAAACACAATGTGGTTTATGTTATGGTCATCAACAAGAATAGAGCTCAATTTAGCTGTCACAGACAGCATTTCATGGCTATGGCACCAGTTCCATGCTAGATCTTGATTCTACACTCACATCTTGTAATTACAGTAATAACTAACACTACAACACTACTGTAGTTAGTTACCATACTGAAGTTAACGTGATTAGCATACTAAGGTACAACCAAATTTATGCACACTGGCTTGACAACATTTACAAATCAAGTACTCTTCAACATGATGATTTCAGGAAGTTCTCCCTTTGTCTTTTGCATTTACATTATTTTTCTCTATAGAGCTGTGCATTATAAATACAATCCATGTACATTAAACATATGAATTAAAAAAGAATAAGAGAGATAGCACACTCCAGTAAATGCAATTTATATTCTAACAAGTTTTTTCCAAATCTCTATTTTTTGAAGTACTTCAGTTAACAGCTTTGTTCAGAATTTATGTGAAGAGAGGTTATCCCACAGGAACATGTATTTCCCATAACAGGATTCAAGGTAACTGCATATCAGATGACAGCATTAAAACATGAACATTAAGGCACTTGCCTCTTCATTCTCGCTGGACTATCCTTAAAAACACAGGCAGGATTTTGCCATATATTTCTGCCAGGTGTCTCTGTAGAGCCCTGCTTATTTCACAGCATACAGATTTGCTGGTTTAAAAGAGGAAAGCTCAAGTCTTGCACAAGTCTATCACCATCACACTTGATGATGTTCTCAGTACAATGGGTAAGAGACAAACACATGATAGCAATTTCAGTGAGGATTCTGCAAACTCAGTGTTATATGTATAGGTAATTACACATGTATATATTTAGATCATGTGGTTTTCTACTGCTTTTCAGAAGAAATAAAAAACAGCTGTTGTATTTTTATAATTCTGAGACCAATAAATTACGTGCAAACAAGTAATTTAGCTGCTTCTTACCTCAGCACGATCCAATGCCAGTTCTAAAGCTTGTTGCTGCAAGAATGACAAAGGGTTTTTTAGACATTACATGACTTTTTTAACATCCTCATACATTAAAAACACCCCAACAACCCTACTACTACTGATACAAATTTATAATTAGAAGATGGGCTCAAAAATTCTTTGGCACATACTAAACTTAGCTAAAAACTCACATAACTGCATCGAGGCTTGGCAAAACTATGAAGCCTTAGAACAATGAAAGGCAATTAGAATTAAAAGTAGGAATGGAAATCACACCTAATAAAACCAGCAACAAAGACTAGCCAAAACAATCAGAGATGACAACTAGAAAACCTGATCTCCTTTGTTAAGCTACTCACTAACTCAACAGAAAGGATAGGCTAAAATATCCCTGAACAAATGTCCAGAAAGAAAATGTCCAGGAATTTTTTCTTTTGGATACCAGCGCCCAAATATTGGTACAGTTATTTTTCACAAAATGCAAACAAAGTTCTTGTGCTCAGAACATTACTTCTAAACATAATACAATTAAAGAAGTGTTCCATATGACACACTGTTACAGGTGGCTAGGAAGCAAAACCAGCTTCCACTACAGACTTCCTCCAAGGCAGGCTAAAAGTCTGTGCAACCCTACGAAACACAGCAAAATCTGCAAAAGCTTCTCAATATCCCAAAGCACAGTATACTCAATACAATTTATTTTAATGAATTTAGGTTCTCTGGAATGTCTTTTACTTCAGTACACCAGCAGTTGTTGTACCTTTATTTCCAAAAGAGCCCATAACTTCACAGATCAGAATTATGAGTTCTTGGACTAAAATTTGAAAAATATTTCAAACCAGAATAAACAAGCACCAGTGTCAAAAAAAACCCAAGAAAGTCTTCCTTGGCTCCTCATCTTCTTTCCCAGGTACCCCCTTAAGCTCTGACCTCCTTTGTGCAGGAATAATGTGAGGCTGCTAAATGGACCAGCCAATGAAACTGATTTGGGGCAGGGAGGAAAAAGAGGACACTGTTAAGAACCAAAGTGTTGTAGGAGAATGCCATGAGCTTGATTCATCTCCGGGTATGTCCAGAGAAGCAATGCATTCATTTCAGTGGCAGCTGGATAAAGTCCTTAGGAATGTACTCATGATAAACTCTAATATTCAGCGAAACTTAGGAACATTTATAATAGGTACCTCTTCCCAAATATGCATTTGTCCTGCTCCCTCAGTTTAAACCATCTTTATCAGTTGCTCCTAAAATCAAACACCTCGACTCAAGCCTCAAGGAACAGAAGACACACAAGCCATGTCCAATCCAAGGTAGCACCAGTTACAGAATAGAATAGAATCCAGTGAAGAAAACCATACTAAACAACAACAAAAGAACAACAAAGAAATATACAACAAAAACACACATATAATGTACCTAAACCAAAATTTATACCTGCTCATGACAATCCCCCCCACCTACTTACGTGCTATTGTGTGGTAGAACCTGCCACGATAGAACATTTTCATTTTCAAGTCTCTGGGTGTTTTTATGAAAATGTCAAATACTGATGCTTTCTATATAAGTGGACATGTCTAGTAGGTACATCTACAATGCCTATGTCTAGGTATGATTTCAAGTATCCAATCCACTGACTGTTTAACATTAGGTAAAACTTCATGGCAATATTAGCATCTCTGTGAATACAAGACTACTATGTAAAAGCAGGATTTATATGCACCCAACTTCCTGCCACCACTCCTGACTGAAAACACATCACTAGCTTGATATGGCAATTCCTATGCTGCACTGGTGAGTAAGTGTTTAGAAGTATTCACAAGCTATGAAGGAAGACACTCCTAAAAAAGGAAATATCAGAATTCAGCAGTGACAAGCAAAACAACTTTTTAAAAGAAAATGTCAAAGATTAATGGCATTCTCCTCATCAGCCAGACAACTAGCAGACTAGAACAAAAAGATATAAAAATATATGATCTAAGTCCTAACTTACCATTGTAGTTGAAGCCATGTGGCCAAATGGTAGAAGTACTTAAGGAATTTGGTGTAGCAGGCAAAGAATCATATTTGATGGTCAGACTTGGGGTACTGAAAAAAAAATTCAAGGAGAAAAAAAAACACTGAGAAACTAAATGGGTATTTTATTTATTACAACACTTCTGGTGGTTAATTGTACTTAAATCTCATTTGCATAGCTTCCTTTCCTCCAAGAGTAGGAACAAGTGTTCCATTCGCTGCTACTGCAGAGGTTCTCAATCCAGTGACTACTACTACTTTTCACAATCGTTCTACATTAGTTTTATTCAATAGTAAAGCAATAAGCAGTTAAATCTACATACACTTTTCTCTATTGCAGCAGTCTACCTAGACTACCCCAAATGTCACATCCTCAGATGCATAGGAGACTAAAACACTTAATGAAAAGCGGAGTGTTCAGCATACCGCATCAGCTCTTCTGCTTTTGAGAAGGTGTTTTCCATAGACAACACCTCCACTAGCGGTGTCTTCTAGCATTGTTTGGTTTAAAACTGACTCACAGCAAGCTGTCAATCAAGAAATGAAAAAAAAAAAAAATTGCTGCCACCGCCTCCGGGGACCCGCCGGGGCAGAGAGCGAGCGGCGCAGCCACCGACGGCAGCAGCCGGCCGGGAAGGGCCGGGCCGGCCCAAGCCAAGGGCGCAGGCCGGGTCCCCGCCTCCCGCCCGGCCCGGCCTCCGCCCGTCCCGCCGCCCCTCCCCGGCTGGTGCGGGGCCCCCCATGCCCACCGAGCGCCGGTACCTGGCGGCCTCT
>VZUI01022841.1:0-11798 GCA_013401135.1 Cettia cetti
CCGGGCCGGGGCTCTGCAGCGGGGCTGCCCGCCCCGCTCCGAGCTCGCCGCATGGCTCCGCCGCCCGCCGGGGCGCCGCCGGCCCGGGCAGCCGCTGCCAGGTACGGGGGGTGCGCCGGGAAGGGCCGGACTTGGGGGGGGGCAAAGTTACCGCCGGGCAGGGCCGGGGGTGGCTGGATGAGGGGGCACGGGGGTCCCCAGCGAAAGTTGAGCGCCGGTGCTCTCCGCTCCCCTTCGCCCGCCGGCACGGCGGGTGCGGGTGTCGTCTCCCCCCGGCACCCCCCGATCCGGGCCGGGGGTGCTGCGCTGCCCACCGCGGCCGGAGCATCCCCGGGAGGGTCGGGGTGCGGGGGCTGCGGGGGACGGGGGCTGCGGGACGCGGGGGGCGGGATGCGGGGTGAGGGATGCTGCCGCCGCCCCCGCCCTACGGGGCTCAGGGCTCGCTCCTTCCAGTGCCCCAGGCGCGGCAGGATGGCCAAGGTCGCGGCGGGGGCCGGAGCCACCTTTCCCGGAGCCCCCTGCGAGCCCCCGCCCGGCCCTGCAGCCGCGGAGCCCGGCCTGGTGCTGAGCGCCCGAGGATCCGCGGCCGGTCCCTGCCCCACCACCCCACCCTGGGGTGCCCCGAAGGGTCCCCCCGCTGCGCCTCAGTTTCCCACAGCAGCTGCTTGTAGGGCCGGGGACCATCAGGTCGGCCTGTGGTGTTTTTGGGGTGCATCATCCCCGCGTGCCAGCGCAGAGGGCGATGAGGTTCTGCCGGAGGCACAGCGGGGCTCAGCCTGTGCCCCAGCTCCGGAGCCCTGCGGGTTTCCAGCTGTGTCGCTCCATCACCCTCCGGGCCCGCGGAGGAGCTGGGGACGCTGCGTGAGGAGGAAGCGTTTGTGGGGACGGGGCTGTCCCTGCAGCAGAGCGGCCCCCCGGGACCTGCAGTGACAGTGCTGTCTGCTGGAGGAGAAAGGCCCCGGCAGGGTCGGGCCTGGGGGCTCCTGCTCCCCCCATTTCCCTGCATCTGGCACGGAAACATTCCCACTGCCGGGGCTGGGGACAGCCAGCAGCACGGGGGACAGTGCCAGCAGCCCGGGGGACAGCCAGCAGCCCGGGGGACAGCCAGCAGCACGGGGGGACAGGGTCCCCGGTCCTGGCGTGAGGGGAGTGAGGATGGGGCGAGCCATGGCCCAGCTGAAGGGATCCCTCGGAGCTTGGCCACTCCAGCACCCAGCAGTGGCAACCTCTGTGCCCAGGCTCCCCTGGGGTGAATAATCTCCATCTACCAGGCAGAACAGGGTGTTTGAACCTGACACTTTCAGCTGCTGCCCTGCACTTCGGGGATGGCTTTTAGGGAAAATTTAGGACCAGAGCATCAGAAATTGGTCAAAGCATCCACACTTAAAGCACAAGCTGCTTCCTAGAGATGAGAGCAAATGAAAGTGGGAGCCATCCCCTCGCCCTCGCCGTCCCCATCACGGCTCCTGGTCGGGAGCCGGTGCCAGGGGGTGTTTGGGCTCCTCAGACTCAGCTCGCCCATCCCTGTGTGTGGGTTATCCCCCCGTGTCCCCCCACACCTGGCCCTGCCCCGGGGCCCCTCCGGCCTCAGCACACGTGGCGGCTCTGGGCTCACACTGTCAGCTGCCTTGCAAATGAGTCCCCATCAAGTTAATTGCCCAAGCGCTCAGAGGTTCAAGCTGCCGCTCGCGGGCGCTGAGCGATCTCCCCCCGCCCGGCAAAAGGCGATTCCGGCTGTCCAAGAGCAGGGAAGATGGATTCCCCGGCTCGAGGCAGCACCGGGAAGGAGCAGCTGGTGACAGTGGCCATGGGTGGAGTCCCCAGCACAGCCTGGGACCCTGCTGCTGCCGGGCTGAGCAAACCCTGAGCCGCAGACAGACCCTCTCCATGTTCTGGTACTGAAAGGGCTGAATGTGCCTGTGAGAACCTTCCTGGGATAAAGTTCACTCGAACCCTGGCTCTCCTCGGCTGCTGGGCTGGGAGGCTCCAGGGGGGGCCCTGAGGTCCTGCCCTAAGGCCCCTGGGTACATTGTCAGCTCCTGCTCCGCAAGGACAGCTCCTGCTTGAAAAGAAACATCCCCTGAAGCAACAGCAGCCTAACTCCTGGGCGTCCCTCAGACCTGACCAGCTTCTCCTTGGCCTTGCAGTGACGGGGAGTCCCGGAGGGGAAATGCATCCTGAATGGGGCTGAGGCCCCGTGCTCGGGAATATGCAGCCTCGGCACCGCGGGGGCAGCACCGGGGCAGCGGCCGGCGCACGGCGGGATGGTGGCAACCTTCAAGATCGCCGTGCTGGGAGCGCAGGGCGTGGGCAAGAGCGCCATAGTCCGGCAGTTCCTGTACAACGAGTTCAGCGAGGTGTGCGTGCCCACCACGGCCCGCCGCGTCTACCTGCCCGCCGTGGTCATGAACGGCCACGTCCACGACCTGCAGATCATGGACTTTCCCCCCATCACCGCCTTCCCTGTCAACACCCTGCAGGTAGGGGGGCACCCGAGGGGGCCTCCAGCTCTGGGGGGTCTCTGGTGACCTCCCTGGGGTTTTGCTGTTAAGCTCTGCGGGGCTCCAGTCCTGCCTTTTTGGGGGATGCTTCTCCCTCCGTGTCAGGGTTTGGTTGTTGAATGAGGGATTGTGTCCTCATGGATCCAGGCCTGATCCCAGGATAAATTGTGTTTTGAAGTTTGGTGGCAACAAACACAGGAGAGATGGCATCCCATGGCCCACAGCCAGGCCCAGCTGGGATCCTGGAGCACTGGGATCCAGTTCTGTGCCTGTCAGAGCCAACAGAGCATTCAGGTGAAAACCCGGGGTTCCTGGAGAGCCAGAGCCCTGATGCACCCACTGCCCAAGCCAGGCAGAGCTTGTCCCCTCCTGGGAGTGGCCATCACCCCCTCCAGCATTGCCTGGGCTTCTTCCTGGAGCTCTGAACCCACCAGCTCCTCCTTCACCCCCTCAGGTGCTTCCAGAGCACCCCCAAAAGGCAGCGTGGGGTTGCAAAGTGTTGCCACCAATGCCAACAACTTCTGGATGGGGTTAATGGGGGAAGAGGGGATTTTAAGCCCATGCCATAGCCCGGTCCCAGGGGCACAAGTTGTGTCACCACTGTGGGGAAAGGAGCTGGAGGTTCCCAGCTGTGGCTGCAGAGGGCAGTGCCACCAGCAGGGCCACCACAATTAGTTACCGTGTCCCTGTCCCCAGCAGGGAAGGGGCCACAGGGGCCATGCAGTGCTCCAAGAGTCCCTGTGCCATGGGGCAGGAGGCGAAGTGAGCACTCCAGGGGTGAGGAGAAGGCTTAAAAATTAATGGGTGAGTGCAGGGAACAAAAGGTCAGCACGAGAAACAGCCCGAAATAGCAAAGGTTAATTTACTGACACGGCAGCTGATGTTTACACACTCCATTAACTCCCTGCCTTGCTGCACTCCAGAGGAGGGAACAGATGGAGGTTTCCAGGGAAGAGAGGGGGATCAGAGGGACGGCTCCAAGGGGGAAGGAGAGGGCCGTGGTGAGGGATACGGCTCTGTCTGCTGGGAAACATCTCTGGACTCAGCTCTGTGCCAGGAGAAGCATCCCTGCAGTGCTGTCCTGGAAGAGGAGCAGGAGCCAGCAGCTGTCTGACATCCTGCTCCCGCAGTGCAACACTCCTCCAGCTCAGGCATCCCAGGAAACCTGCAGTGCGTGAGGAAAGCCACCCTGAGCCGGCAGCACAGAGCCAGCTGCCCCCAGCACGGTGGAACGGCTGCACTTTGCTGTCTCCTGGGTGTGTCAGGGCTCGGAGTAACCCAGAGGCTGCTGCTCCATCCTCCTGTGCCTCTGAGCCCGGGGATGCCCCCAGCGTCTCCCCTCGGTGGGCGGGGGGGGTTGTGTCACTCTGCTCCCTCCCAGCTCCTTCCCGTGCTGCCCTCTGGGACATCAGCCCACATCCCCAAATCTCCCCTTTCCCCAGCCCACCGGTTATAAACCCTGCAAGGGCTGATTGATGGCTCTGAAGGGGTTTGCTCAGGGAGAAGGGATGCTTTCCTCCCCAGAGACCCTTTCTCCTTTCCAGAGGCTCTCGGGAGGGTTTGCAGTGCTGCCTGCAGGGGCTGCCGGTCCCGGGGTGGGAGAGTGCCCGAAGTGAGGCAGATTTTCACTCTTACAGCTCGGGGCAAAAACAATTCCCGTTGTTCCCAGCAACCCAAGGGTTTCCTAACAGCATGAATATTTTACAGCTCCGGATTTTGGCTGTAGAGAGGCCACTCCTGCCCTGCCTCTGCCCTGCATTCACATCTTGCTCTCACAGACTGAGAGCAGCCTCTGCTCCTCTTCTGTCCCCATGTCCCCTCCAGACAGACCTGCTGTCACCTTCCCCCTCTGAGCCACAGAGCTGCTGGTGCATCACCCTCAGACCTCAGACAGGGCTCAGCATCCTCCTCACCTGCCTCGCCCCAAAATCCAGTGTGCATCACCAATTAACACAGCTGATTAGCAGCCCCACTCCCAGCTCAGTGCTGTAATTAGGCTGCAGCCCTCACAGGAGCGGGACTGGGGCTGACAGAGGCTGTTACCTCTCCCCTGGATTATCGAGGGGGGTCAGAAGGGATCTCTGGGGATGGGGGGGCAGCTGCAGAGCTGTGGGGGCAGGCACAGGTGGGTCAGGGCAGAGCAGAGGTGGGTGATGGGTGTCAGGGCTGGGGAATGTGCACCCCCCCTGCTTCCTGCTGCCACAGCAGCCTCCTCGGAGTGCCCGCCCAGCACAGGGCAGGGCAGGGCAGGGCATCCCCAGGCTCTGCAGGGGGCTGAGCCAGCATTGACCCCTCTCTGCACCTTGCAGGAGTGGGCAGACGTGTGTTGCAGGGGGCTCCGGAGCGTCCATGCCTACATCCTGGTCTATGACATCTGTTGCTTTGACAGCTTCGAGTACATCAAAACCATCCGCCAGCAGATCCTGGAAACAAGGTAGGGATGGCTTCTGGATGGGGCATCCCCGCGGCGGTAGAGCCCCCTGGCTCCTGGCAGGGGAAAAAGCATCGAGGGTCTCACCTTGGCATCAGAGAGGAGATGTTAGACTCGCACAGCCCCCCTTTGCAGGGATGGGAGCCCAAAAACCAGGAGAAGAGCAGGGCTCCAGGCAGGGATCCCCTGGAGATGGCACGAGGGGTGGCCGGCCATGGAGAGGGACGAGGGGACGAGGCTCAGTTCGGGACGGGCTGAGCTCCGCGGGCCGCTGGGCTCAGGAGAAGCATCCCTGCTCCGTGCTCCGTCCCCTTCCGTCCTCCCTCACCGCCCGCCCTCCCCAGGGTCATCGGCACCTCGGAGACGCCCATCATCATCGTGGGCAACAAGCGGGACCTGCAGCGCGGCCGGGTGATCCCGCGCTGGAACGTCTCCAACCTGGTGAAGAAGACGTGGAAGTGCGGCTACATCGAGTGCTCGGCCAAGTACAACTGGCACATCCTGCTGCTCTTCAGCGAGCTCCTCAAGAGCGTGGGCTGCGCCCGCTGCAAGCACGTCCACACCACCATCCGCTTCCAGGGCGCCCTGCGCAGGAACCGCTGCACCATCATGTGAGCCCCCCGAGCCCCGAGGGACCCCCGGGCCCGCCTCTGCCACCGCCCCTCCCCGGGGACCGCCGGGCTCCGCTCCCCGGGCGCTGGGGGCTGCGCTGGAGGCACCGCGGGGGTTGCAGCCCCTGCGGTGACATTTGGGGACGGGGCAGCTCGGGCAGGGGGGTGCAGGGGGGATCCCCAGGCTGCCTGGGGATGGTGAGGGCGGAGGGAGGTGCTTGGCTAAAGCCCGAGCTCTCTCCGAGCCCCCAGTGCTTGAGGCCAAAGCCATCCCAGGGCACTGGAGGTGCCTCAGAGGGTGCCCAGATTTTGGCTGTCGGTTCATCCTCGCCAGCTCCTGCCCTGGCAGCACGGGGGCAACGCCTGCTGCTGCCTGCCTGCCATCACCTGCTCCTGGAAGGGAATTATCCAGCCCCTGAATCCCGGTGTTCTGGGGGTGGTTCTGTCTCTGGGGCGCAGGGAAACAGGAGTCCTGCTTTTCCCCTTGTGGAGATGGGACTCCTCCCCATGGAGGGCAGAGCAGCCGGGTTTCAGGGGCTGTCTTTTGGCTCCGTCGGGTCGGATTTCCGTGTGGAATTTCTGGATGAAAGGGGGGGGAAAAAGTAAGTCCCAGTGCTCCTCCTGGTATCCCCAGGAGCTGGGTTCTGCCTTCCCAGGGCTCGGAGCTCCCCTGTGCCCCAGCACAGCCCCGGAAGGCTTCTCCTCCCTGCAGCCTGTGAACACCAAATAACCTGGGAACGCTCCTTGCCGGGCAGGTCACCCCTCTGCTACCTCTCGTCCTGGGCTCAGCAGGTGAGGGGCTTGGCACGGCTTCAGCGCAGCCCCCGGGCTGTCCCGGGCAGGTGGGCAGCCCCTGTGCCGCCGCAGCCACCGGCAGTGCCGCCAGGTCCCGCCCCGCCGGGTTTTCCCCCAGGGATGTCGCCTCCATCCCGCCGTGACAGGGCAGCCTCGGCAGCAACAGGGAGCTGGAGCAGCACTTCCAGTCTCGTTCTTGGGGTTTTTTTCTCTCTGCATATCCCTAATAGGAAAGTGAGCCCCCCCCCCCCCCCCCGTTTTTTATTGTTATTATTGTTATTTAGTCTTCTGATTTATTTTTGCACCAGAGTTGCAGCTCGCCTGCGTCCTGCCCTGCAGGGTGGGTTGGCAAAGGGCAGCCCCTGTTAGGAAATGCTGATGGGGTGGTGAAGGGCAAGCAGGAGGCTCTGAGGGTCGTGGTTTCTCCATGGCTGTCCCTGTGAGATGCAGGGAAACACCATCCTCACCTCCCGAGGCAGGATCTGTGTCTGATCCATCCTCCAGCAAAACCATCCCCGTGATTCCTGCTGTACCAAGGAGCTGGAGGGGTTCAGTGCTGCTCTGGGCACAGAAAAGGACACCCAGCCCTCTCTCCCACCACAGCCAGGTGTCCATGGCCCAGCAGCTCCACTGTGCTCTTGGAAATGCTTCCCTTTGAAGGCAGCTCCAGCTGAGCTCCAGTGCCTCTCACCACCCCATCCCTGCACCACGGCTGGGGGTGCATCCTGCTCCTCCCTCCCTGCTTAGGGAATCAAACCTCTTGCTCCAAAATTTAAAAAAAAATAAAATAAAAAAGGAAAAAATTAGGAAAGGCAATGGGGGGACACGGGTCCATCTCAGCAGGGAAGGGCAGTGGCACTTGTCACCACCCCTCACCTTCACGGCAAACCTGGCTCCCCCACCCAAGCTCATCAGGATTTATCAACACATGTGAGTCCACTTAATGATCCCTGGCTCGAGCTTTATCCCTCCAAATTGTCTGAGAAGGAAATTCCTTGGTAAATGCTAATAATAAAGCATTTATGAAGTGCTCCGACGTACACATATCAACGACTAAGCCAATACATTGTTTGTTATAACCCTGTAGCCTGCAGTTTATAGCACAATTAGTTACAGGTTTTTATAGCATCTATTTAGTATTTTGAAGAAAAAAAGCAAAAAAAAAAAAAGGTTATAAATATAATTGTTATATTCTATTGTACTTTATAGACAGAGGAAGTTATATTAGTAATAATAACAACTCTCACTGCTTCGACAGCATTTCCCAGCTCCCGGGAAAAACGAGGGCTACAAAGAGCTACTTTCCCAAGAGCCCAGGAAGGGGTAGGTGGTGGTGGTGGCACCCTGGGTGCAGGCAGGGAGCCCCAGGCAGGAAGGTCCCAGGTGTCCAGGTGCAGGGATCAGAGCACACGGGAGCAGGGCAGCAGCCACCAGAGCCCTGCGGCCCTACTCACACCTTACTACAGGTTTACCACTCACCAACACCATCCTGGCCTTGCTGAGAGCTGCCTGGGCCTGGCACAGGCTGGGGTGTCCCCACTGCTGTGCCCAGGGCAGTGCCAGGTTTCTGCCCCCGTGCTCGTGGAGGTGATGCCTGGGTTCTGTTCGCCCCTCCAAGGATGCTTCCCTCTCCTCCTCCTCCTCCTCCTGCCCAGTGAGCATCCCAGCTGCCTGGACTTGGCTTTCCTTCCCCCCTGAACTCCTTGTTGGAGATTCCCGAGGTGTCTGCACCGCCTGTGACGCCCTGCACCTCCTCCTTTGAAATTGAATTAAAAATCAGGTCTGTCCCCGTTGTTCCGTACCAGCCTCAGGAGTGTTTTTGCCGGCAGGTTTTGCATTCCCAGAGTCCCAGCGCTCACATTTCCCCTCCTCGGCAGGGAAGTGGGGCTGATTCATCCTCTCGTGGAAAATGGGGCTCTCCTGGGCCTTGTGGGGTTCTCAGAGGGACGAGTGCTGTGCCCACATCAGGATTATCCCCTCTCCCTCCCCACCACCCAGAAAAGATGTGGAAACAGCAGAGCTTTGGGACATCCCTCTGCACAAACAGCAGTGCTGGGTCTGTGCCTGCAGGCTCGGGGTGCAGCAGGGCCCGTTGTGACCTTGGTGACACCCCTCACCCCAGAAGGGACCATGACCACCATGACCACTGCCTCCTGTGACCCCCGACCTGAGTGACCCAGGCACTCCTGAAGGCTCCTGGGGCTGTCAGACACCAGGCTCACAGCTCCCAGGGTGCAGATGGGGAACACTGAGGTGTGAGATGGTTTCTATGGATGTCAAGGGTGGGGTGTCCCCACTCCAGGGGGGGCTGAACCCTTCCTCCTGCAGGCAGCATCTCATTCTCTCAGTTTGGGGCTGGATTTTTCCACCCAACCCAGTACAAACGTGCCTGCTTAGCAGGGTCAGCAGTGCAGAAAAAACCTCCTGGGCAAGGAGGGGTCGCAGCTCTGATAAGCGAGGTGGGACCCCTCGGTTTGTCCCTTCCTGCCACCCTTGGAATCCTCGGGCACAGCAGCTCCGGTTTCAGCTTCAGCATCGCTCCCGCCTTTGGAGGGAGGGGTCTGTCCGTCTGTCCGTCCCCACCGGCTCTCGGGGCGGGCTCAGACCCACGACTCCTCATCATCCTCGGTCAGCCAGGTGCCGCTGTCACCCAGGGAGGGCTTGGCCGTGGGGCGTGTGCTGCCGGTCTGGGGGGCTCGGGGGGGCCCGGGGGGGCGGTGCTGGCCCCGGGGGGCAGGGGGGCGATGCCCCAGCGGGGTGGGGATGCGCGAGGGGCGCTTGCCCGGCCGGTGGTCCCGCCGGGGGCGCACCTTGGGCCGCAGCTTCAGCTTGTAGATGGAGGGCACTCGCTCGGGCTTCTTCAGGCACCGCCGGGGCTTGGCGGCGTTGCTGGCCCTGGGTCCCCGCGGGGTCTGGCCCCCCGCCCCCGGCCGCTCTGCCTCCCCCGGGGCTGGGAGCTGCGGGGCAGCTCCTGCGGGTGTTTTGGGGACCTGGCTCCCCATCCCCACGGGGCGCAGGGGCTGCGGCCCGCGGGAGAGCTCCTCCACCACCCTGTCATAGCCGGGGGGCTGCGAGTGCCCCGAGCCCCTCCGGAGCCCCTCGGCCCCGCTGCCAGGGCCACAGGCTCCCCCGGCGTCCCCCTCCGGCACCCGGGGTCCCCCAGCAGCGCCAGCCCTTGGGCTCGGGGCCGGGTGGCTCTGCCGTGTCCCCTGGGGACCGTCCCCAGCGGCACAGAGCTTGCAGCCCTCTGCAGAGCGGCCCAGAGGGGTGGGGGGCCGGGAGGGGGCTCTGAGCGGGGGTTTAACCCCTCTGTCCAGTTTCGGGGGTTGGCCGGAGGGATTTCGGGGCGAGGGCTGTCTGCCCCGGCCGAGAGCTGGCTGCCTCCCTTCCCGGGGGCTTTCCAGGCTCCGAGAGTCTCCCGGGGCCCCCCGGGGCCAGGAGGGGGTGCAGAGCTTTAGGGGGCTGGGAGCACGGACCTTTAAGGGGCTGGGGGCTCGGGGGGTCTCTGTGCTGGGTGCCCTCGTTTCCTGTGGCCTGGCAGCCACCGCAGATGATTTTCTTCCTTGCTGGGCTCTCCCTGGAGCTGCTGGCACCGTCCGTGGGCTGGGCACCGTCCGTGGGCTGGGCGCCGCGGGCCGGCCCCGTGCCGGTGCCACAGGGGTGCGGTTCCCTGCTCCGGTCCCCTGCGGTGCCCTGGGGACCCCCGGCCCGTTCGGGAGGCTCAGCCGGGAAGGGGTGGGTGCCCGGCCGCTGGCCCCGTGCCCGGGGGAGCCGGATCGAGCAGGTGACGGTGGCCGCTGCCTCCCCGGAGGGACGGCAGGGAGAGACATCCTGCAGGGAGAGACAGCGGAGAGCGGCCGGGGGGGAGCTGCTGCATCCCCCCATCCCGCCTGGGAAGGGAGCGGGGAAAAACATTCCAAGGGTGTGAGAAAAGCTGCTGTGAATCCAGGCAGCCTGGGGCACTGCACCGCTTACCTGCCCGAAGGGACCCTCCGGGGCTGCGCTGGCTCCCGCTGCGGGCTGGCACCTGCCCGGACACCCGAGCCCTCCGCAGAGGGGGTGGCAGGGGACAGGGGCCGGGGGGGGACGCGGCCCCCCCAGGTGACGGGGGGCGGGGGGCTCTGGCAGCGGCTGACCAGCAGCGCGGGCTGGGGGCTGCGGGCGGCCGCCCTGGGGGCCGGGCAGAGCCGCACCTCGTGCTGCACCTGCTGCTGCGGGCTCCGGGCTTTCCAGGCTTGTTTGTGAGCTGTGGGGACAACGCGGGGGGCTCAGCGCCCCTGTGCCCTGCACCCATCCCCGGGTGCAGCCCACCCAGCCATCGCTCTGCGCCCAGCCCCCCCGAGGGTGCCGGCAGAAAGCCGCGCTCCTTAAGCGGCTTTTGGGGTCCAGATCCATCCAAAAGTCTTCCATGACCTCTAGTGGCCACCAAAGCCAAGGAAAGTCCCCAAAACCCGGCATTCCCGGCGAAACAACGAGGCACGGCTGGACCAAAGCATCCCGGAGAATCACCGAGACCAAGCACAGATCCCGCCCCCGCCCCGCCTCGCCCGGCCGCGGGGTTTGGGGGCGCGGCACTCACAGAGCGAGGTGCAGCGACACGGGTCGTGCTTGTCCAGGTAATGCTCCAGCGTGTCCCAGCCGCCCCCGACCCGCACCATGACGTGCTCCCGCAGGATCTGCACGGGAATGTCCGCGCCGTGGGGCACCAGCGGCACGGGGGTGGCACCTGGGCCGGGCCTCCAGAGATGTGGCTTGCCCCAGGTGCCACCAGGTGTCCCAAAGGACGGCTGCGTCCCCGGCTCGGCTCCTGCGGCCATCCCGACAGGTTTATTTGGCCACCACAAGGAGGGTGGGAATCCTTTTGGAAAATCCCTGTCCTTCCTCGTGTGCTGAGTTCCTTGGCCAGGCTTAGGGGTGGATTCAGAGCTTCCCAGGGTTCCCATTGCTGGGTGGGGGCAGGCTTTGGCTCTGTGGGATGTCAGGTTTGGTCCCACACACGGGCTGTTAAACCCATAGCAACATCTACCTCAGGGCTGAGCTTCCCTGCTGCCCTGCTTGGGAATAATGGTCAAAACTCCCCCTCAGCCCCTTTTGGGGGATTATGGAAAAGGGGCCGTGGCAGCAGAGCAGAATTCCTGATGCTTTTGCCCCCAAAGCACAGACAGACTCACCCGGACAAAGATGAGGGTGTCAGAGCCCCCCACACGGTATTTCCCTTCGGAGACCTTGACCATGGGGAACTGGACAGGGCAGGAACAGCGGCTCACCAGGTGCTGCACCTGCGGGCAGCAGGGGTGGGGTCCTCAGCAGGGCTGCTGGGAAAGGTCCTGGCGTGGCCATGCCCATCCCATCCATCCCCATTCCCATCCCATCCATCCCCATTCCCATCCCATCCATCCCCATTCCCATCCCATCCATCCCCATTCCCATCCCATCCATCCCCATTCCCATCCCATCCAT
>VZUI01022846.1:0-17079 GCA_013401135.1 Cettia cetti
ATTTTATTTTATTTTATTTTATTTTATTTTATTTTATTTTATTTTATTTTATTTTATTTTATTTTATTTTAATTTTACATCCTTGTTAACACTACCTGCTGTTTCCAGGCTGTGACTGAAATGTGCCACAGGCAGGGGATGGAGTGAGCTCTGTGGCACTGAGGTGTGTGCCCTGCCTGGGTAAGCCTCTCCTCAGTGCTGGCCTGTGAGATGATGTCTGAGAAAGGCAGTGAGCAGGGGACTTCAAACAGCTTTGCACAAATGCTTGTTGGTGAAGCTGGGGCTCACCTGTAGCAGCTGCAGAACCACAGCAGTCAGGAGCATTTTCATTTGCAATCCTCTTTGCCTCAGAGCAGTGCTCTCAGGTGGGAAGCTGTGAGACCCCTTAGGACCAGGGCTCCTGTTCTGTCTGTGGTGCTGGGCTGTGCTGGGGTCTCCTGGGAGTGCCCAGGGAAAAGCAGCACACCCCCTACTCAATCTTCTCCTCAAAATGTGCCAACTTATTTAAAATTTGGAGAAACTTGTGTGAAAGGACCAGTTTGAGGAGTTAACTGGTTTAAAAAGATGAAGATAACAATATTTATTTATCAGAGAGAGAGGTTATACGCCTTAGGGTTTTTAAAATTTTCCTCTTAACTTGTAATGGATAAAACCAGTATGATGAACTGCAATGCACAAATAGGAATTTGGTTTCTTAAAAATAAATAATTTAGCAGTTGACAAAAAAAAACTGAATTAAAATGTGGTGGGAACCAGAGCATAAACATTTACCAAAGAGAATAATCAATAGATCTAAATGGGGCATCTTGAGAAAACACCCAGAGAAAATTTGTTCTTAAAGAAACCCTGCCTCAGGGGATAATAAAAAATGTGACCAAAGCAAATAGGAAGAAAGAAGAGTGTTGAAACCTTTTCATTTTGAAGAAGAGGGACATGCTCTCTTGGAACTGTACCACATCTTTGCTTTTATTTAAATGCATTTTGCAGCAGTCTTGCAAGTTCTATGCTATGGAACATGAATATTTAAAATGATTTCCTGAGAATTTCTTCTCTCCTGCACATACATCATCTTAGAATTCAGATAAAATTTTTGTTTTGTTAAAACCAATACTTTTTTTCAAGATCTACTAAAATATTCAGTTCTGCTATACAGCAATTTTACTTTTGTGCAGATTTTAAGATGGGATTTGGGTTTTGGCAGTATGGTCTAGGTGGTGCAGGCTGGATTTAAACTCACTGCTTTCATTAATCTAGAAAGGTTGTCTGGGTAAAATGCTGGTTTGCTGGGTAAAAAGAAATACTTTATTTATTTTGCAGTTATAACATTAACGAGCCTGTAACACAAAGCAAAGAGCAGTTTGCTTTCCATTTAATAACATCTTCCCATGCAGAACCCTTCCCAAGTGTCACACTCCAGCCTCCTGAGGAAAAAGCCAGTTTCTGACCCATTGGTACCTGCAGAAGCCTTGGTGGGACCAGCAAAGTGACAGTGGCAATCAGCCAGGATGGGAATCAACAGAAAATCCAAGTTTGATGGATTTCCCCTGCCTTTATGTTGTTGGGATGATCATGACACATAGAGTGACACCATAAAAGTTCAGAAGGTTTTTTATTATGGCCTGTGCTGTCCTTTATACAGTCTTTACAAACCTTGAGGGCAACTTCTAATTGGTTAATAGCTCTCTTGTTAATTATTCTATTGGTTAGTAAAAGGCATTTTACTTGTCCATCAAATCTCTCTATTCTCAGATTGTTTACATATTTTCTTTACTGATTCTCATGGGACAAATCCCTTGTTATTACAGGTACACTCATTTTTCAGCCTCAGAATAGATTGTTGTGTTAAAGGAACTTCTCATTCTCAAAACAGCTTCATATGGGAACTTGCAAATTGCTTGTTAGCTGCACTTAGAAGAAATGACAGGCCAGCTTTTACTCTATTCCTGTCTCTCAGCTGCACTCGGGGACCAGAGCATTCACCCCAAGACCTGCATTTTATGATTTTGCATAAGTTTTCAATTCTTTAGCTTGGCTGACAGGCTTAGAGCAGTCTGAGGAGTGCCCATGATTGCTTGCAGCTCCTGGAGAGGCAGCAAACTGAAGACTGCAAAGCTCTGTGCCCTCAGTTCACCTGGGCACACCTGGGCTCTCTGCTCTGCTGGGTACCTGGCTGCTCTACAGTTCTCTGCTGTGCTTTTGCTGAAAACTCCTGTGAGTTCCTGAAGTGCTTTTAGCTGCACTTCACTAATGGGAATTCTGCTTCTCTACAAGAGTCCCCTTCAGATGCTGCAATGTGTTTTACACCCCTTGCTTGAGGGATGAATGGATTAAGTGATGAATTTCCCTCTGGATATATTCACTTCTCTGTAGAAGCTTAGGAAAACACAACCAGCTTGCTCAGACTTGTGCAATCACCTGCCAGTGACTGTCCATCTGGAGGGATGAGGCAGGACTTTCATACTGATTTGGGCAGAAAAAAGCAGATCAAGTGAACAACCTAAATTGTGTTGTTCAGCAAGGTTTGTGTGCTTGTTCAGGGCATGGCAAATGCCCTGGCCAGTGCTTAGCCATTACCCCCACCCAGGTTTGTTTGCCATTTGTTCTCCTTTCAGAATTCCCTCTGGTGAACTTTCAGGTGGAGACTTTTGCCTATGGGTGGGTGTGGGTGCTGGTATCTTACATTTTTGCTGTTTAGTTGAGGCTCTAATGCTTGATTTGTCTCATCTGGTTGGGAACAGAGTATCAGAATTAAAATATAGTTAAACAAACAAAACCCCTGTATCTGCATTCTGAAACCAGGCAATCCACCTACAATGCTTATATTTACATGAAAAACCTGGGAAGTTACACTTGGGTTGTCTTGATCCACCACATGTCTCTGTTATTGTGTCTTTAAAACTTACTGGAGTGTGTTATATCTGAAAGTGTATTATTCAGTATAAAATATACAAAAAGTATAACACTTAAATTTCAGGTTTTGGACAAATTACTTTTTGAATTGAAAGAGATTTATCTGACCTAATGATTCTTCAATTTAAGAAGGTAGCTGCTTGCAAGCAACACTTAAGCCAGATTACTGAAAATAAAGGTTTGTAACCTCAATAGTGTACTGACTTGTAATAGTTTAGCCAGGAAACAGAGGGGATTATTTATCTTTAGGGTCCTTTATATTTTGTGCATACAAGCCTTATTTTGCACATGAATAAAAAAATGTGTGGCAGATGGGCTGAAATTCTTTCCTCTGCAGAATCCCGTTTGCAAGTGAAATGTCTATTATGCTTTTGTTCCTTTCTTTAAAGTTAGGAAGAAAGGAACTCTACAGGAACCTGGGGAGATGTGTTCATGAGGTACTTATATGGACTGTTGTCCACAAGAATACAGAAGTGGATAATGTTTAAGAAGAAATAGAGTTTAAAAATCCCCGTGTGAGGCACTGAGAAGAAGACCCCAGATGGTCAATCTGCAGCCTTATGGAGTGACACACCCAGGGGCTACTTTGGAGCTGCCAACACAACTAATGCTGAATTTTCCCATTGTGCCAGATGTTACTGCCCCCTCTGCATGGCTGGAACCCAGAGAGAAACTCAGGCCTTGCATTTTCCCTGTTTTCACACTCCCATATGGGAGTGGGCTACAACATGGGTAAATTGAATTGAGTGTAGTTTTTGGGTTACATTCATAGGTTTGCCTCCATTCCTTGTTACAGCAGCTGCTGATAATTCAGGGCCTTTTAGGTCCCTGTTTGGTTTGCCAAGGTAGGCATCCAGAAAGGCACAGCTTCAAAAGCTTTGTATATGTAAAGGGCTTTCAAAGAATTTTGAAATGAGAATAGATTTGGGTTTTATGTGAAGACAGTATTGTCATGTCCTGGAGCTGTTAGAAGATGTGTGAACAGGTTGTATGAGACTGAGAGATCCTTGAAAGGGAAGGTAGCAGGAAGCTGCTCCTGTTTTGAGAATAAGAACCAGCGAGGCACAGCCATGAGGAGAGCCCTGTGGCAATAGTTCTTGGATTGGAGGTGGAGGGACAGTCTGTCTGGCATGTGACAGCCTGGATGCCAAAAGCAGGCAGGGCAGCCCAATGTGGAGCGTGTTATTCCAGGGATATTGGAGGTTGCTGCACTTATTTTCAGAGCTACTGCTTCTCCTGGCCAGCTGATCCATAGCTCTGTGGCTGGCTGCTCTGCAGGTTGTCTTTCTGAGGCGTGTGTGGAACAAGGTTTGCATGGCATGCAGTCCTGCCTCAGCTCTCACCACCAACCTGTGATAAAACCTTGCACGTGGCCAGAATGGAAAAAGCTGCACAAAGATGTATCAAATATGGGGGTGTCCTGCACTTAGCAGAATGGCTTAAAGTAATTGTGAAATGGCTCCTCAGGGGTGTTTTGTGAAGCAACAAGTTTTAATAAATGCAAAATAACAAACAATACAGGAATAAAAGGAAGACCCAAGCACAGGTTTCAGAGAAGCCTGACACCTTGCTACAGCACCCCAAAAAAGCCCAGAGCACCTCTGTACTCATCCTTAAATACTGAATGACCCAGGAGGGTTCCATTGGCAAATTGCCAGTAGAAACAGCTCCAGGTTTTGAGAAACATTTCTAAAGCCCAACCAGTGGCCGTGTGCTGGCACTGAGCCTTCTCATTAGAAGGCTATGGAAAATTCTAGTTTAACTTCCTTATGTGTTCCAAGGTGAGCTGAAACTCTTTTCCTTAGATAGAAACACCTGCTTGGGTGTGGGAGTGCATTCATGTACCCTGGGGAGGGGCTGCCATGTCCACGTCCTGACAGGGACAGCAGCCACCAGCATGAGAACAGCACATGGAAAGACTGGAGTCAAGACCCCCCTGACCTGCACCTTTCTGGATGTGGCCCAAGAGTTTTGTTTGGATGATGGGGCTGAGCTCACAATCTGTGTTTTCACCCTGAGGCAAATTGCCATCCTGAGCTGCAGGGATGCTGAGGGTGTGGCTGGCAGCCCTGGCATGAGCAATGCTGGCCCTTCGTGCACTGCCAGCACAGCACGCTGCCTGCCTTCTCTGGTGCTTCAGGCTGTGCCCTCTGCATAAAGGGTGAAGTGAGCAAGGTGCTGCCCTGTCACTCCAGCTCTCAGTGCAGGCATGAGCTCTGGTTTTTTATCTTCTTCTGTTAGAGCCTGGATTAAATGCTGGAGAGATGGCTTTTGTGTTCAAAGTCAAATGTTTATTAATTCTTATCTATAGTACAGCTTCACAAGTTGGGAGGTCTAGCTAACAAAGTGAAAATAGCTCTGTCTCTTTACAAGGTCTTATAAGAATGAATTGTCCAGTTATGATATGACACCTAGATTATTTTTACTTTTAACCCAATAACCAACCACCCATGGTTTGCAATGTAGATTTTTCTACCCAATTACAAGATACCACCCAAACCCATGAAGAAGAAGGTGAAAAAGAAGGACTCAGCCTACACCCTAAATCCTCCATTTTGCTTTGTATATAATACTATGTTCTAAAACTTTAAACTCTAAGTTTTCCACCATGTGAAATTACACACTTCCATTCAAACCACACACCCACAATCCCAGGGCTGTGGGATTTGGGAGCCTTTTCCACGGGCTCAGGTCAGTGCAGGGTTTGCTTGGGGGTCAGTGCCTGTCAGCACAGAAAGCCTGGAATCCTCAGTGCCCAGGGTTCCCACAGCTCCCCCCATTTCCTCATGCAACACAAGCAGGTGTCCTCGTGCCTCGGCCCTTTCCTGCCCTGCCCTTACCTGTGGGGCTGTCCTGGGGCTGTGCAGAGCTCCTGGCAGGCACCTGCCTGTCCACAGGCCAGCACAGAAAACAGCAGCTTTTAAATGCAGCTTTCTGTGCTGGGACAGGGTGCCTAGAGATGCTGGAGTGCTCACAGCTAGCAGGAGGCAAGTGGGGAGAGTGAGCGGGGCTTGCTATTATTATTAATAATAATATTAATGAATAAGCTCCCAAAGATCAAGGGCTTTGAAATTAATTGTTCCTGGTTGCAATATAGAGCATGAAAAGAGGCTGCCTAAACCAGTAATGGAATTCGAGTCCCTTCCTTATTAAATTAATTTTGTTTCAGATCTTCAGCTTTTTTCCCCATCTGTGCAATTTTTTTTATAAATGTTTAAAAGAAGAATTAGAAAGGGAAGATTAAGGAAAGTAGAAGCAGCAGTGATCCAGCTGAGAAAGTGGTATGAAAAAGCAATAACTTCTGAGATACTGAAGCATTTTTGAATAAATATACTTACATTTTTATGACTATTATAATTCAATGTCAAATACCCTTATGTTCAGATCCAGCATTTCTTCTTCATTTAAATCTCCCACAAACCTCAATGCCACCATATTCAAAGGACTCCATCTTGCTTTCTGTGTTCCCAGTGGGACTTTGGATTTGTGAGGAATGAAAAAGTTTATAATTTGTGAATGTTTTGTACACCAAAAAAAGATCAAATGATGGAAGATCTGCTCCTGTTGATTAGTGTACTTCCTGGTACAAATCTGCACAAAAACATGATTTGCACATAGGTTTCCATTGTTGGTATTTTATTTATAACACATTTTGAGCTGATAATTTAAAAACTTGGAGCATCTTATGAAAGTATTACTTATACAGATAATCTAGTTCTTTGCAGGGAGTCTATTCTTCCCCTCCAAGAAGAATGACATTGTAGTTGCAAAATGTATTGCAATTAAAAGGGATTGTTTTGATCAAAGGGGTGGAGAGAGACAGAAAACATGGGCTTTACTCTTCTATGATTCTGTCCCTTCTCCTCCCCTGCCTTTTACAAATCATAGGAATAATTACCTGGACAGTAGTCACTTAGGTGTCTAGCTGACTCTTCATATCCATGATTAGCTGGCACACACTCAAAAATAACAGGAATTTTGCACACTGGATAGTGTATCCCAGCTCAGGTTCCTGTTCAGTGCAACCTGAAGGCAGCTGGCTGCTGGGAACTTGCAGGGGGAGAGTGCCTGGGGTCCTCTGACAAAAAAATCCACTGGGAATGGAGTCTGTCCTGCCTTTGCCAAGTGAGAGGTGTGGAAGGGCTATTGCAGTCCAAAGGGTGAGCTGCTGTGGGATGGATTCACCCTGAGCATAGGGAGCTGCTGTGACCCTCACTCAGCAGCCTCCTGTCCCTGCTGAGAATCTCACTGGGAATCTCTAAGTGACTCGTGGTTATTCTTTAAAAAAACCCTGTCAAATATTTTCCCATTAGTTGAAAAGAGCTGCCTGTTGGGTACTTTGTGCTGAACTGCCTGTGTACCTCCCTAATACAGGCTGTGTCCTAATTTCTCTGTGCATTCACCCCCCTGCAGAGCTGTGTGCACAGGGCATGGTGCCTGCCATGAGTGTTTGCTCAGGTCTGCCTGGGTATTTGGGGTCAGCCCTACCCAGGACCTGCTTTCTCAGATGCTTTGTGCACTTGAGAAATAGGTTTCAGTGAACTCTTTCCTCAGTTCTAATTTTAATGCCTCTCACTTCAGGGAGGAGAAAATCCTCACCTTTCTTCCTGTTTGCCTTCTCTCCTTCTGTAGTTTGTGCTGCTTTTGGTCTGTGCAGCCTGCCCTGGTTGCTGGTGGTGTGTGGAGAGCTCTGGTGACCCTGCAGCTCACGGGGAAGAGGTGCTGGGAAGTCCTGCAGAGAATTTCCCCATCAGGAGTTCCAGCAGAGGATTTGATTGCCCCTGGGGGTTCCTCCTCCTGTGTCAGTGGAGGAAGCCTGTGTGCAGCAGGTGTGAGGAGCCTGTCACTGTTAGACTGGGCTGTGTGCTCTCCTTTTCCTTTGTATATTTGGTCATCAGGTACAAACGTTGTATGTTGGAGTGTGAATCTCCCTGGGCCAAATCCACACAGGCCCAGGAGTGCCCAGAAATGTGAGGATTGAATTAGAAACTTCAGAAAATCTAAAATACGTAAATCCACTCACAGACATGAGGCAGAAATGCAAGCTAGCAAGAAAAGCCCTAAGGCCTAGTTTAAATTTCAGTAGCTTTGCCTTTTGCAAAGATAGATAAACTCTAGATATAATGAAAATAATGTAACCTTGTTAAAACATTCCTAGATAGAGCAGATAAAGCTATATGTGTAGAATTTATGTAAGAATTTACAAATATTGTCACACATCAACCTTAACTTGGGATTGGCCCAGAAAGACTGTAGAAAATTCATGTAGGTACCTGATTGGCTAAAAATAGAATAAAATGCACTACTTTGAGAATAAAGAGGCTCATGAAACATCACAAATGCCACTGTTGCTGCTGCTTCGGCTGCTGCTGATAAGATGCTCATGATTAAGAGTGGCTGCTGCTTTTGTTTGGGACTGAGAAATTTTGTGTTAGAAGGCTTCTGCACACTGCTGTGGGCTTTGATAGCTCTGCCTTCATGGGACTGATTTAGCCATGCAATGAAGGACTTTGCTTTTACAACTACCCTTTGCCATAGTCTTCAATGAAGACACCCTGAAAACCTGACACTTCCATTCACGGCACAATGGGAAAGTCATTGCTGGACCCCTTCCAGGTCTTGGGGCTGTCATCAACCTGCACAGGAACAGACCAGGCTTGGACCAGGGTCCCCATGGCCAGAGTTATCATTGCCATCCACCAGTATGGAAGAGAATGCTTCAAACTGACTCTTTAATAACATTACTAGTTTGGGATATTTGATTTAATTAATCTGTGAATATTATAGAAGCCTGGAATATTTTTTCATGCATGATATGGGAATTAATTATTTTTCTGTTTTAACACTAATAGAAGTTAACAAAACAATTAATAAAACTGCCCAGCTTAGAAAAAGCTTTGACTATGTAACCTATTATCTGTGTAACTTCTTCTTTGTAGTTGTTGCTGAAGTGCATTTGTTACTCTTTAGTTTTCTTCCCCAATGAAAAATCAATTTTATTATGTTAGCACTGTGTTTTAAACCACCGTGCAATTTCTATTTTATTATTTAAAAGTGGAACAGCCGTAGAATCTTCTTCAGGGTAGAAAACTTAGTTAATAGAGAAAAGGCAGATGGAGAAAAAGAAAAGCTTGGCAGGGAGTGGGGAGATGTGAGACCTTCCAGGGAAGCCTGTTGAGCATGTTTGAGAGGAAATGTGTGCGTGCATGGCCTTGTTCCTTTTGTCCTTTGGATCCATGTGGTTCATAGCCTTCATGAGCATGCTGAACCTCAATGACATTTAATGTATAATAAGAAATTATTTTGCTGGTCTCACTTGGGGATATGAATTTATTACTGGACTCAGATCTATTTCTTTTCTTCTTTTGTAAGGCTTTTTGGGATGAGAGTATCTTCCTAACAAAATTGAAGAGTTGATGCAGAATTATTTTCTTCTTTTCTGTTTTGCCAGTTAATAACAACTAAAGAAAATAGGACAGTAAATAGGAGTAAATTCCACACAGTGAGAAAACTGAAGAATGTGAAGCACTTGCCCTTTGTGAAGTAAAACATATATTGTAATTAGGGAGTTTTTTGTTTGTTTCATATAATTATAGGAAACTAGTGTGGATGTTTTTCTTCTCATTAATAACTTTAAATTGACAATTTTTAGTGTAAGCGATAATCAGTTGAATTTGCATTTCTGCACTTGCAGTACAGTTCTGCAAGAGTCCTTAAAAAATCTGTTAGTTCTGTTCCTCACTGTTCCTGCTAAGCATAGAATTGCACAATTAATATTCCAATGCTGTTTATACTTGGTGATGGCAGAACAGTCAAATCATTACAACCCCTTTTTTTTTTTTGGTGGAAATTTGTGATAAGAGTTTATTAACATCGGTAGGGTCACTTTCAGTATAGTTCTTTGTTTTCTTGTCACTCCTAATCTGCTTCTAGAATGACACTGGAAAACAAGTAGCATTTTTAATCCACCTCTGCACCAGCTCATGTGAAGGTGATGTAATTAAACATCTTTTTGACCATTAATGGCAAATAATAAATGACCCTGACCTGACTAAGGAACAACATTGATCTGGATTACTTAAAAGCAGCTAATGACAAAAGATCTTTAGAAGCAAATGCCTCTTGAAGATTGCCAGGAGGCAAGAGAAACTCCCCAGGGCTGCAGCTTTTCATGGTGTACAATATGTTTGATCACTGATCTGTGCCAGTTGGTGTGATGTGGATTTATAAATCCTAATGGAACTACTTCCATTCCCCTTTGGTGCAGATAATGACCCCTGGGATATTTAGTTTAAAGAACAGTCACTTAAAAAGAGAGATTTGATTAAGGTACACAACATAGGTCTTCAGTGAGTGCAAACAGAAATACAGGAAATTCTACTTAGTCCTAAGAAGAAGCTATTTTACTGTAAGAGGGTGATCAAACACTGGATGAACAGGTTTTCTGAAAGGGACATCCTTGGAGATACTCAAAACCCAACAAGACCCCGCACTGAGCATGCTGTAGGCTTGGAGCAGGGGGATTGTTCTAAGTGATCTCCAGAAGTGCCTTCCTACCTCAGTGACTCTTGTTCTGTGAAATAGTGGTGGGGTAAAAAAATGAGCCACAGTCACCTGGGCTACCCTTTTTCATACCATGATCTTCTTACTAAGTGCTGTCTTCCCCTTTGCTGCCCCAGAAAAAGTGTGGTATAGTGCTGCAGAAGAAGGAGAGGGTGTGAAGAGAGAGTGAGTTATACAAAGTTTTGGATTTCCACCTGTGTGGAGTGTAACTCATTTAATACTTGCTTATGCCTTCTGTGCTGGGTGGGAGGACAAAATCTGGATTAATTAGCTTGTGCAGCAGTGGTTGTACAGATCCACGTGTGGCCTGTGCATCCTCTGCTCCTAGAAATGAGACAAAGCTCCTGAAAATGTTAAGGAAAAGAAAAGCATGGAACTGGAAGGGAAAATAATGGTCTTAGTGAATCACCTAGGAGTACATGTTCATTCTGAGCACATACTTGGCTCAGCAGGTGGCATTATTTACTGACCAAACAACATCAGTCAGCATGGCAAGCTATGGGCATTTCAAATCAGAGAAAAACATAATAATAAATACTTCCCTTGATTATATAGCTCCTATTTTTAATTTATAGTCCACAGTAGGTGGTGAAGATTGAAATTATAGTGGTGATTAAAATTGAGCAGACAGAAACTTAGCAAAGTAGTCTGACAGCTTTGAGAAATACCCAGCTCTAACTGGAAGAAATCTGCAATCACTGCAGTGCCTCGTTGTGCACCCAAAGCACGGCTCCCACTGTCTGGGGCTGGTGCCTGGGTGCTGGGAAAGGCAAGGCAGCAAAGTAGGCAGAACATAATCAGAGGTTAATGGTGTACTCTCTGCTTGTCTCCAAATGGGCTGTGAGTGAACACACCTGGAGGGACAAAACCTTGGTTTTTTGGGATGTGCACTAAAATTTCAGGTTTCTTGAATCTGGTATTCATTGGATACAAAAGGTCATTCTGGGAAGTTATAGCTGATAGTTCTATTTTGTATTGAAAGGTTAAAACAGTTCTGTAGGGATTGCTATAAAATCTCAAAAATTAAGAAGAATGGGACTCTCAGGTGAGGAGAAGAGATGCAGAGATGATGAGATTGACTGTTTAGAATGCTGGAAAAACTTGCCATGATATAAATATATAGCATCTCTAAAAACCAGAGGTGTCTTCTGCCAGTGCTTCCTAAGAGGAGAGGATTTGAAGGAGAAGAGGTGGTCAGTGGTTCTATGACAAGTTCTGCATGTTTGGGAGGTCAAAACACATCAGTGGTCCTGCGTGGCCCCTCAGGAGAGACCTCCAGCAAAACCTAGAATTTCATCTCTTCAGGAGCTCACCTGTGCAGGTGTTTAAAGCCTGTGACATCAGTGATACTGCTGAGTACCCAGGTGTGCTCACTAGGAACCCCTTGGGAGCAAGTGTTTACCTTAATGAACTGCAGCAAAAATGCCTGGGGTCTTTGTAGGACAGACTGGGGCTTGGTTTGTCTGCAGAGGAACTGCTTGGCCTCACAGACAATTTCAAGGATTCCCATGCAATATGCACACACAGAGCCTTTGCCAAGTGCAGAGTATTACCCTGCAATTAAAGTGAAGTTCTTCTGTTAATCTAAGGTTTAAAATTCATGATGACAAATCTTAATGAAAGGCCTATGTAAATTTGGGTAGTAATAATTCTCTAGCACTTTGACTTAAATCTGGGAGTTCCCTCCATTGCCTGAAGTCAGAGTCATGCTACATTTTTTTATTTGGTTTTTTTTCACAATAATTTGAATTGACCTGCTGCAGAGCATTGTCTCTGAATCCACACAAAGTGACAGTAACAAGTCCTCTGTTAGTTCTTTAGATTGAGACTATAGAATGACAACTTTCAGTAGTTAGTGCTTTGTTGGAAGGCTTGATAGGACTTAAAAATGCATTGATTTCCTCCTGATGGATGAAAGTTGTGATCTTTAAGTCTGGGAATGCTTTGCCATGCAATGAGGTGCTGCTGCTTTTCTTCACTGAATACAGAGTGCTGGACAGGAGAACAAACATGACCTCTGCAACTTAATGTTTGAAATTTTTCAAGCATCCTTCTGCCCTCACCTTTTTTCTAGTGCTGTATGACTTCAATTGTATTTGTTCAGAACAGATAAAGACTTTTCCAGTACTGGAGGAACTCCTGTGTTCCCAGTCTTCCTCCTCTCTCTCTGCAATATATTTCTAACACAGCAAAGGGACACATGCCTTGTCTTGCTGATGCCATCTCAGCATTGATTAAACTGAACACTAATCAGCATGGGGGTCCCAGCCTGCTGTTCCTTTTTGCTTTGCCTTGCACATTCCCATAAAAAGTGTTCAGTGCCTCTTTATTTCTTCCAATTTCGGTATTGCTTAGGCTGATGGACTACTGAAAACCAGCTGTGAAGGACAGTTTTGTCTAAGCATGAATTACTTTTGATTTCTAGATTCTAATTAAGTGGTTAATTACTTATGACCATATTGTATCATTGATGACATTTCAATTTTTAAGATAATTACACAAGTGGGTGAAGCTAAAGAATTATTCTTTACAGTTCTGTAAATCTTGCTGCTTTTGTAATACAAGTAAGAAATAAAATCATCATTCTGAGGACTTCAGTTTCTGTAAATTATGTAACTGTTAGTTGTTTACTGAAGTTATCTGATATTTCTAGAGCAATTCAGCAATATAAAAGGAGTTCTGGGTTCTATATAACCATACTTTGGTGGGCAGACTAAACATTTACTAAATTGTTTATTCATAGTCTGTATTTGAAATTTTGCTTCATGCAATGCTCTTTTCTTCGTCAAATTACATTAGGTATGGAGTGTCTAAAGCCATGCAGTAGCAACTAGAATTGGTAGAATCAAAGAAATAAACCAAAAAAAATCTCCTCCCCACCAAATCATAGCAACTTCCTCCCTCAGCCCAGTTTTGGAGTATTAGCCAGGCTATCTCTAAGGGTGGGCTGTATCCATCTGTGCTCCATGCCTTGTGAGGGGGAGGCTCATTAATCACTGCTGAAGAGCATTTGCTGTTCTGTAGCACCACAACTGCTAATTCAGGTCAGGGACCTGCCCCCCAACTCTCTCACTCCTGGTGGGGCTGGTGGCTGCAGCTGTGTTCAGCTGGTGACTCCAGCAGGAGTCAGGGTCAAGATGTAGCTTAGATGGTGTGAGTGTCCTCAGTTTATGTGGTGCTGAAGAGTCAGAGCCCACAATATTTCAACACACGAGTGCCCTGAGATCCTGAATGCTCCATTCCCAGCTCCAGACCTGCCTTTCCTCCTGCTGCCTCTTCCCCTCATGCCATTGACTCTTTCCAGGCACTTGCCTACCTAATTCTAATACAGGTGAATTATTCTGAGTCCAATTCCACTGGGTCATGGCTTGATGATGCGATTGTCATTCCAGTTGAAGGACTGAAGTGGGGGAAATTAAACATAATATACATTGCAAGCTTAAATATCTGAGACTGAACTTGAATTGCAGCAGTCTGAACAATTGGGAATGCAGCTTGGTTGGACTGAGCCCAGCCAGTGATGGAGCAGCTACAACACCTCATAAATGTATCCAAGTGGCAAATCAGTTTGAATATTTTCAGTGAACTGTCAACACATGGTCTGCAAGCGTGAGTTATTTGTGAATAGTTTTGTGTAATGTATACCTGCAGAGTTTCACAAAATGTTCAAAGAGAGATGAAAGGTGAAATGCAGTGAATAAATTATTCATAACAATTATTCACTTAGCTCTATTCATCACTGAGATGAGACAGAATTATTGACTGGACATGGAAACAAAATTTCATTTCAGAGAGATGATATTAAAATACCGGTGTGTTAGTGTAATTATGCTGTGACTGTAAAGACTTTACTATTCTGCAGTAAAATATGCCATGGGCATTGCTGCAAGATTGATATTCCCCACAGCAAGTACACTGGAGTTTTCCTTCAGCTGCATAATGGAATATGGGTACACCATTGATCTCTTCCCTCAGTGAGACAATTTTTTGCTTATTTCCATTGTTTATAATTTGCTGATAGGCAAATACTGTGCTCAATTGGATGGAATGGAGACTGGTTAAAGTGGGAGTGGTAGATATGTAGGTTTTAAGCATTCTTCCTTGTGCCTGGATGCCAGTCTGCAGCTCCTGTGATGTGTGAAGGAGAGTGCCTGCTCTTACCACTTGTATGTTCAGCCTGTGAAGACAGGTCCTGCTCCAGCTCTGTGTGTGTGAGTATCTGCACTGACACATGAATAATCAGCAGGCTGGGAAAGAGCAGTTAAAATATCTTTGGTGCAGTTTCCATCCACATATCACCAATGGATCTAAATGATTATTTAAAATGTGTATTCATGTTTCTCCTATGCAGGGGATGTCTCCTTTAGGCAGCTCCTTAGGTTTTTGAAACCTTTTCCCCTTGATTTGCTTCATAAGGTACAAAATGAATCCTAGCATGTCTGGTGCAGCCCATGCATGGCATAACCCTAGCAATCCAAGTCTTATAGGAAATGGATATGTCATTGTGCTAGGAGCTGCTTTCCTGCATAAAGATCTTGTATTTCCTGGAGCTGTCCTGTGTAGTACAGTCATGATGTAGCACTTAACATATCAGTCCTCATAAGCCATTGGTGTATTGAGGCATAAATGATTCTTCTCCCCTCAGCCCTCCTGTTTTCCCTGCAGTGAGGAACTCCCTGCTGCATGGTCCAGCTCCTGCAGGTGTACTGTAAGCACAGGATCACAGAAGGGTACAGCTGGTTTGGAACTCCTTGCCTGAGGGACAGAACATGAGATAAAACAAGCTGTCTGATTTTAATGCCACAAATTGAGCATTGAGTCAATCCAAGCAGCTAATTTCAGATCAGGACTTGAAATCACTTTAATACTTCTCTGCTCTTTCCAGTTGTCCTGGGCTTATTTTCAAAATCACATACTAGAGCTGCTGTTTATCCATTGCAGATGAGCACTTATTGGTTTGTACTGGAAGGCCCAATTTGTTCCACCCCAGTTAAAGATGTTGGCCTAAAACCAGGGAAGGGTCACATGGGCTGCAGCAACACGTTTGAGGCTGCTGTAGTAGCTGTAGCTTTGGCTGTGATTACTGAATTGCTTTCACTTACCAGTGGAAGACAGTCTTCCAGCAAAAAGGGGGGCTTTTCAAAATGCTGATAAAAGCTTTAGTGCTCCATCATCATCGTCTTGCAGAAAACAATGTCTAGATCAATCCATCTCCTTCTAAATCTTTAAAGAAACAAAATTTAAACTCATTTTGCCAAGGCCAAATGTCAATCATAAGAAAAAATCTATATGAAATTTTAATTGCAAGATGTTCAGTGCAAATTTAATGAGTGAAATAAGAGATCTGAGAATTCAAGCATGCTCAGCTCATGCATAATGTTGACTTAAATTGGCTCTCTAGAGGTGCAGGGAATTGCGTTTTCAGAATTTACACACTGATAGAGCAAATGTACTGGGCCCTGTAGGTTAAGGTCATAAATCAGAATCATTTAACTGCCTTTGAGTGATTGCTACAGACTATAATGGTTGGGAGAACTGGCTTCATCTACAAGTGATCACTCTGCTTGGATTATTGAAATGCTACTCAATATTCATAAATCAGTGATCATTAATCCCCCAAATAGTTCCTGTCAGCTTTCTAAATAAATTTCCTACTGGCTAATTGAGATTGAAGGAGACTAGCTTGCACTGGTTCAGAATTAGGACAAATGAGTGCTTTGCCTACCTAGGATCAGAAAAACATCTGTGGGGGAAAATGAACCATACTGGGTACATATGTGGCTGCTAAAATTGTCACATTTAAGCTGTTAAGTGGAGAAGCCTTTTTTAGCAGGTTTTGCTCTCATGAGTTACAATGACTATAAAAAGATTTCTTTATTTTTTATGATGAAGACATTTGTGTGTTAAGCATCAGAAGCACCTGAGGTGTCAACGGGTGGCATTCCTCAGAGCACAGAGGGCAGGTACAGAGAGACAAGGGCTACAGCTCCAGAGCTGGTGGGGAACCAGCTGGCAGCCAGTCACCAGTGGTGTTCCTCAGGGGTCTGTGCTGGGGCCACTTCAATATTTCTATCAATGATATGGATGAGGGGATTGAGTCTTTCATTAGTAAATTTGCAGATGACACCAAGCTGGGGGTGTGTGTCCATCTGTTGGAAAAGAGGGGGGCTCTGCAGAGAGACCTGGAAGGGTTGGATGGATGGGCAGAGTCCAGTAAGATGAAGTTTATTAAGTCCAAGTGCTGAGTCCTGCATTTTGGCCACAACAACCCCCTGCAGTGCTCTAGGCTGGGGATGGTGAGGCTGGACAGTGCCCAGGCAGAAAGGGACCTGGGGGCACTGGTGACAGCAGCTGGACATGAGCCAGCAGTGTGCCCAGGTGGCCAAGAAGGCCAGTGGCACCTGGCCTGGATCAGGAATGGTGTGGCCAGCAGCAGCAGGGAGGTCATTCTGCCCCTGTACCTGGCACTGGTGAGGCCACAGCTGGAGTGCTGTGTCCAGCTCTGTCCCCTCAGTGTGGGAAGGACATTGAGTGCTGTGTCCAGCTCTGTCCCCTCAGTTTGGGAAGGACATTGAGTGCTGTGTCCAGCTCTGTCCCCTCTGTTTG
>VZUI01022851.1:0-16272 GCA_013401135.1 Cettia cetti
GCCCCAGCCCAGCCCAGCCCGGCCCCAGCCCAGCCCCAGCCCGGCCCCAGCCCAGCCCAGCCCAGCCCCAGCCCAGCCCAGCCCCAGCCCGCGGCCCTTTCACGGCCCGGCCGCAGCGGGCTGTGCTGCTGGGACACACCAATGCCCTGGATCGCCTGGGACAGCCAGAGCTGCCCGCGGACCCACGGACACGCTGGGTGGGGACAGGTGCCGAGGCCAGCGCTGGCTGCCCGTGCCAGGGCTCCAGGGGGACACAGTGGCTTTGTTTGCCCGGGCACAGTGTGGGAGGTTCCCCCAGCTCGGCACCAGAAGGTTAGTGCTTTTCAAAAGACTATTGTTTTCACCCTGATTTTTTGGAAAAAACAAGGGGCGAGCCAGGCAGAGGCATGAGAACCACCCTGGCTTCTTCTGCCTTGAGTTTCTGCTGTCGTGGGCACCTCCCTGGCTGCACTCCCAGCCCCTGACCTGCTTCCCACAGAGTGCAGTTCAGATCTGTGATCCCACACAGCTTTTGCAGATCTTCGTTTGCTCACATCTCTCCCTTGTATCTTTCCCTGATCCTCTCTTAGCAGGAGAAGTCTCTGCTGCATCAGGACCAGTACTCATAGCAGAACAAACACACAAAGGTGTTTTCCAAAGACTTCTCCAGCCTTGGCCTTGCATGGGCACCCCAGCTTTTGTTGTGGTGGCCAAGCCACTGGCCAAAACGCATTGCCTCATCACTGTAGAGCTGTGGCATGTCTCAGCAGTCACACGGCTAATGACCCAAATAAGAGAGAAAACCCAAATATATTTAAAAAAAAACCCCACATGAGCTTAGAGACTTAGCCATGGTATCTGAGCTGGGGCTGGCAAGACTTCCAGGAGCTTTTAGCTGGTCCCCAGCTGAGGTGCAACACACATTCCCTTTGCCTAGAACTAGTCTCAGGGCTTTTCTCCCTGGCTTTTGTTGCTATCAGATGCCTGCCTAATGAGATTTATTAAATCAACTCACTTTGGTATAACAACGACAGGAATGCAGAACTCCTATGCCCAGCCAGGGCTTGCTGCAACTGTGCACAGCAATTAGAGGTGACTCAGGGGCAGGTGGACTTGGCCAACATCCTCAGAGGGCTGGCCCTATCCCTGGGATCCAGGGGGCAAAGCTGGCTTCATGGTGATGCCAAGAAAGTAGGTGTTTATCAGCATATAATGTTCATTTGCATATAATGATTTTTTTTGTTTTGTTTTTTTGGCCGTAACTACATTAGCAAGGACGGCATTTTTCCTTTGGAGGAGTGGCAAGGTAACACCTCATTTATGTACCTTTACATAACAGCAGTGGGCTGCTGCTAGTTGGCAGAAATATTTAAGTTTCCCACCTAGAGCTGGTTCTGTTTACTAATGAGCTTATGTCCAGCTCAGCTGCCATGGAGGCTGGGAAAGGGCCTCAGCTCCTGGAGTGGGTGGCTCTTGGGGAACCTTGGAGCTGGAGGACGCTCTTCCAGGGAGTGAAGGTCAGGTTAACGCCCAGAAGGTGTTTCCCTGGTGTGGGTAAGGTGTTTGCTCTGGTTTAGCTTGGCATGGCTCTGCTCGTAGATCCCTCTCAATGGCAGCAACAAATATTTCCTTGTGTAATGCCTGGAAGGATGAAAATTCCCTGTCTCAGCCTGAAGTAATGAGCAGTTTCCTGGTTGGTGTCCCCAGCTTGCTCCACAGATAAGGGCTGTAATGCTCTTTGGTTAAGGCAACAGGGAGCCAAACCTGTCCCTGCTCTTGACAAACTTTAATCTCCCGATGCAGTTCCTGGGTTGAAATGGTCTCCCCCAGCAGCAGAGAGGGATGTTCCTCAAATCAGAGTACTGCAGCTACCTGTTTTTAACTTTGAGCTCTCTGAACTGCTAATTGTGGAAGAGGCATTCCCCAAGCCCTGCCATAAAGCCACTCCAGCTGAGGCAGGCAGGGGAAAGCTGGGAAGATCTGCCCTTTAACCTTGAGGAGTTTTTCCAGGTGTGCAGGTGTTTGTAGCCTTTGTAGTCAGGTCCAGGGGTGGGGAATGTGACTAAAGTTCTTCTCACCCTATTTAGCAGGGTGAGATGTGTGGATAAAAGCACTGAGATGTTGGGTTTAGGGTTTCAGGCTTTAAATTCAAACAGCTAAATTGGGAGCAGGCTTCATGGGGGGAGTCTGAGCCCTGCAGCAGCACCAGGAGCAGCCCCGAGCCAAGTGCTTGGGCAAACCTGAGCTGTGCTGCCAGTCCTTTGCAAACACAAGAGGGGGATAGCTCTGTTGTTTTCTTGCTTTGGCCAGACCTCCCTTCCCTTCTGCCCAAAAAGTGCAGGCTGAGGACACAGCCCAGACCTTTGATTTTTGCGAGAACTTGTGGGCATAGAGATGAGCCCCTGTTTCAGTGATGCCAAAGAAGTTTTTGGTGATTTACAGTGTGTTTGCTGAGTGAGTTGGCAGATGCTCTGAGCTGGCAGAAATGGAGGGTGATCATCATGTGGGACAAAACCAAGGAGAAAGTCTCATTTGTGGCCTTAATGCTGCAGGACAGAGCTTAAAAACCATCCTGGGGAAAGGAATGGGTTGAATGAATCTGGTTAAAAGCAGGAACTCTACAGATTTCCATAGGTGGTGTTGCTCTAAGTGGTATCTCTAAGTGCTTCCTCTATGAAGGAACCATCATCAAAACAAATATTTAAATAATGTCAGAGGCTCCTTGAGGCTCCTTGACCCTGAAGCGTGCAGGGGTGATGGGAGGCCATGAGTCACAAAGAAAAGAGAACTGTTTTCTTTGTTGCTCAACCTCTCACATTCCTTACCTTTTATATAAAAATCAGTATTAGTAAATCCAGCTGACCTTAAAATAAACACCTCTTTGAGTCAGGTGCCAAGGGGTCCTCAAATGAGAATGTGAAAAAACCCCTCGGTCATGAAAAGAAAACAGCAGCATTGTTGAAATGATCAATGTGGACTGAAACAGCAGTCTCAGCCCTTTGGACACCACCACATTAACAAAGTTTTGTCAGAAAACTTGGGTCTTCTTGCCCTGTGTTTTCCTTTGGTCTCCTGGTCACCTCTGCTTACCTTCTGTTGCCACCAAAGGTCACATTCTTTTGGATCCACTGCTACTTTCAATTGCAGTTCTGACAATTCACATTCAATGTCATGTGTCAAACAGCCCTTAGGTAAAGAAGAGCCATTCCCCTCTGCTTTCTGAAGCCTGTAGTCTGCCTTCTGTCTCACTTTATGCACATACAAGACCTGCTGAAGCACACAGAGCTACTCTCACTTCACAGCACAAGTAGGATCAAACTGAAGCTCCAGGGACAGCAGTTTATCTGCCCAGAGTAAGCACTTGGTTTTCTAATATGACTGCAAATTAATTCCAGAGATAATGTGATAGCACGTAATTGAGAGTCCCCTGAGTTGGTACCAGAGAATATTTTTGCCAAGTCCTCTGCAGACCAGTGAGGATGTTATTGCTCCACTGGTAATGAAGATGTAGGGACTCCTTTCTTGCTTTGAAGGTTTGTGTCTTACACCCCTGTGCTGCTAAAGGTCTTTCTCTCATCCTTAAAATAATCAATGCAATGCTTAATTTTCTTTCTTTCTTTCCACTTTCCCTTGTTCTTGTATTGCTTGGTATGAGATGGGCCAAAGGCTTTTTTTGTGCTGCAGTTACCCCAAGGTTGACTGGATCTTTGCAAGTTAGAGAGAGAAAAAAGCTGTAGAGAAGGTGCTGCAGCCCCTTTCTTTATCTGGAATGTTAATTTGAGTATGTCCTCAGCCCAACCATCAATTTGGCACAGAATTTTTAAGTGGGTACTTGTCTCTGGAACATCTAACCTACTGCTGGACAACCTCTAACCTACTGAAGCAGGCCAGTGGCTTCCCCTCTTATTCATGCCTGCTGCCAGGTTTCAAAGTGCAGGAGCTCCTGGCACATACAGTTTGTCCCTCAGGGTTCCCATGAAACACTCTTGAGTGACAAAAGGAATGGGAGTGAAATCTCCAGATGCTCTCAAGGCAGTCAGGGGGGTTCCTGTGGATTGGTGCCATCTGGGGCTCTGGGATTCTGCAGGATACAGATGATGAAGGGCTGTGTTACAGACAAGGCACCTGTGGGTGCCTGGGGTAACCTTCCCAACCTGCCCAGACCCCTGAGCTGCTGTGGAAATGCAAAGGGGGAAGGATGTTAGTAAGAGTTGCAGTGTAAACTCGATTTCTGCAAGGCTCAAAGACAGTTGTTCAGAAGAAACCTGTTTATTGTGAGGTTTAGGAAAACAATTTCTATGCAAATTGCTATTTTTTTTTTTTTTTTTTGCCAAGTAATGGGGTTGATAGAGAAACTGGAATTATAATTTTAAGAATACAAATACATAGTATCTTCTTCAACAAACACAAATCAAATTTTTCCAGGGAACATTAAATGAACAAATGTTTCCTAAAATAAATGGGCAACAAATACATGGTGGGAGGGAAAAAATAAAATAATAATCCAACTCAGAGGCCAAAACCCCACTGAAGAAGCAGCAGTCACATCTTCAACTTTATACTCAGGCTGTACTTTCACTTTGCTTTTCCTGTTCGATAGCTGGTAGAAAACAGGAAACAAAACCACCATCACTAAACATTACTGTTTATGAACAATTAACTTTGCCTTCCTATGGGGACAGACTGAGGGAGGTTTGGGGGTGTACAGCCTGATGAAGAGAAGGCTCTGGGAAGACTTTAGAACCATTCTAGCACTTAAAGGAGCTACAAAAGAACTGGAGAGGGACTTTGGACAAGGGCCTGGAGTGACAGAAAAATAGAGAATGGCTTCATATGGACAGAGGACAGGGTTAGATTCGATGTGAGAAAGAAATTCTTCCCTGTGAGGGTGGTGAGACCCTGGCACAGGTTTCCCAGAGAAGCTGTGGCTGCCCTATCCCTGAAAGTGTTCTAGACTAGGTTGGATGGGGCTTGCAGTAACCTGATCTAGTGGGAGGTGTCCTTGCCCATGACATGGGGTTGAAATGATCTTTACAGTCCTTTCTAACCCAAGCCATTCTGTGATTCAGTGGTAATAGTTCTGCAGGATACTGATTTCTATGGTCATACTTAAAGCCAGAGAATGGTTAAATCCATAATTGGTTGTTTTGATCATCCTCAAAGTGACAACTCATTCCCACATCTGCATAGCTAGAAGGGAGCAGTTCATGGCATGCAGAGCTCCTCTTGTATTTACAGCTTTAGCATTGGCAAGGATAATAAAATAGGGGAAAAAACCAGATATCTAATGTTGAGGGACTGTGTGTGTGCATGGCTATCAGCACACACTTCCACAGTAATTAGCAATACCCTTCTGAAGGAAACTGCTCACAAAATCTGTTCCAAATGCCCTTTTCATATCTGAAGCTGAACATGAATCCCAGCCTTATCTGGCTGCCTGTGCACAGTGTGTATGGGAGAAACCCCTGCATGAGAAAAGCTCAGGGGGGCTTTTCTGAGGGAGATTGCCTGTTAGATGAGGATGATGATGGGTTTGCTTGCAGCCTTATTCCCAGAGAAGGTGCCTGCAGGTCTCCTGCCCAGGGCTGACAGCAGGTACCAGTGGGAGGCAGCAGCTCATCTGCCTGGGCACCCTCTGGGGATACTGCCTGGGCACCCTCTGGGGATACTGCCTGGCCTGCCAGGGACGGGCAAAAGTTCCCCTGCCTCCAGAGGGGCTGGTAGCAAGGTAATTACAAAGAGATTGATCCTGTTACCAGCACCCAGTGGGAACACTGGTCTTGCTTTTAGCAGGAGTAAGAGCAATCCCATCAGAAAGGGTTTTTCAGACAAAATGCACTGCTGGTTATAATTACTGATATCCTTGGAAGCCCAGCATAGAGTCTCAGTATTATCCCCACTTAAAGTCAGGGATGAGTTTGAGCCTGTAATCCTGTGATTAGTATTCATTTTGCATATGAACTGCAATACGGATTATGTCCTTGCTACTCATACTTCAAATAGCCCCATAAGCACTTACTTTCTTTAGTGGGCAGTGGATTTTTCTCTCTGGTTTCTGTCTTCTTCAGTTTGGTCTTGTCAAATGTTTCAATTTCTGCAAAATCTGGTTTGTCGGACATGATGGGTCCTGACAAAGAAAGGGAAAACACACCCATGGCTTCATTAGCTAGTGCTGTGATATCAGCCATCTGCAAAGCATTTTCTCCTCAAGAGAAAAAATATGAAAATACCATAAAAATGTTTATTCAAAAACCCCCACAAATGTAACACTCAATCTGGGACCTTTCCCTGAGGCTTGGCTCTTTCAGAGCAAAAGAGGACAAGCATAAATAGATCTTTCTCTAGATTTCTCAGATAAAATTTCTAAAAACCATATTTTTGCACATGGCAACAAGAATAATCACTAATAAAGAGACAATGACTAATTGCCAGGAATCCATGGTGCCCCCTGACATAAACCTGTATTTTAAGAAATGCTGCTAATTGGAAAATCTACAATAAACCCCAAATCCAATAGGAACAAAGCACTTCAATTATGATTTTTGTTTAATTAATAGGATTTGTCTTTCATTCTGAGCCTCCTGTACTGAGTACATCCATCCCCTGAGCTGCTGTGGACACTTGAGCATAACAATAGAGGACCGGTTCCCCCAGCCCTTTGTTTGCTCTTGCTCCATATCCCAGTCACAGCTCAATGGCTTTGATTATACTCTATTATAATAAATAGAAATCCACAAAGCACACCAGCATTTCACCTGTCAAAACTTCCCTAATCCAATTCCTCTTTTTATTAAGAAATTCAAGTTAAAATCCAGCCTGGGCATTATTCCCCTTATTTCAGTGGAATTTCCCATCAAGGCAAGGCTTGGCCCCGAGATGGCTGATATAATTATATTTTTTCCTTCCTGCAGAAAATCAGATTTCATTGCTATCTGCACTGAGACAACAGAGTAAATATTCACAAGGAAAAAAATTTTTTTTAAAATGAAAAGCTACTAAAACCACATGGCATTACCGTCTGGCTGCTCTCTCTTCAGCTGCTTGGTGGCCGTCTGAGGCAGTGTGAGTTGAAAAAGGTCAGGGTAATCCCTCCTCTCCTCTCCCCTCCTCCCCCCTCCCGAACCCATCGCTATTAATATTGATTAGTTTAGTGCTGGGATTGCTCAGCGTTTAGGGAAAGGACAGATTGCTCCTGTAGAAAGTGCATGAGGGAGGGAAATGGGAAAACTGACATGGAAAACTGCCAAATTACAACTTGATTTTTCTTTTTTTCTGTTCTCTTGATTTACCATGACAATCATATTGAAGATTCCCTTCCCACCATTTTCCAGTTCTGAGGTTTGGAGTAAAGGTGAGGCTTGGGGGTTGCTGCTGCCAGATTAGTTTTTTTGGGGGGGATTGTAGGTGCATTCAGCAACATGCCTGGGGATCATCCCTGCCTGCCCAGGCTGGCAGAAGCACAAGCCTGGGGCTCTGGAGGGCTCTCAGCACAGCCATGCTGTGAATTGCCATGACCAAGGGCCAAGTCTGAGATTAGCACAGCACAGACACCACAGTGACATCCAGGAATGTGTCCTAAAGGGATGTACAATGAATTTCTGCTTGTCCTTGCTTTGGTAGCTGTTAATTCACTTGCTGGTGCCTCCCTCAGCCCATGGTGTGGGTTTCCTCTTGTGTACCTTTCAGTGTCTCCATCTGAAATTCATGTCTAGACTCCATGACAGAAGGGAGGCAATGAGATTGGGATAAAATTCATTGTGCCCTAGGAGTACCTGGGTTTTTTTGCTGCCTGTAGGGTAGCTTGAACAATGAGCTCAGAGGGACAGAGATGTCTCTCAGCTGACTGAGAGCCCCGGATGGTCTGTGGATCTGTCTGCTGGCACCACGGGCTTAGGTAGAGTGGATTTGAGACTGATATGTGGACATGGAGAAAACTGGTTTAATGTGCTTAAATGTGTCTTAAGGACCTCTTCTTACAATGCTCATTTAAACTAAAACAATGATCAGGTTAGTGGTTGGACTTAAAGGTTTTTTCCCAGCCTAAGGGATTTGTGCAGGCTGGCTCGGTTATCTCTGCATCTGCACTGACCACACCAAATCACTGCCTGTGTGCACCATATTTAATGTCAGGACTCGGTTCCTTTGCTGCCATCCCACATTTCCAACCAGTTGTCACAAATAGAAAGCTGTGTTCCTGACTGAACCCCCCTGGGAAAAAGCAGGAAGGCAGCCACTGGGTGAATATTTGGTATAAGCTGTAGCTGAGATTTGGCACTGAAGAGTCTTTGTGTCTGTTCAGAGAGAGAGAGAGCATTAACCTCTTGTTTGGCTGGACACAAGATTTAGAAGATCAGAAAAAAACTTTAAAACATATTCAAAGTGATTCATTAATCCAGGCAGTTAATGAGTTTCAGTTTTCTAAATATTTGTCCATTTAAAAAAATAACAATTATAAATCTGATTATGAACAGAGACTAAAAGGATAAAACCTCTTAAATTTAGGAGTAGCACAAGTTCTCCTAGTTGTAGAGAGCAAACAAAGCATTCAGAACAGCAAAGCAGAAGAGCCTCACTTTTGGTTTTCTGTGTCCAGTCACAGGCTCTGCCCCCAGGATCCACAGCAGTGCTCAGGCTCTTCTAAACATGCTAAGACAGGGTGAGCATGCTTGTTTTCACCACCACTACCACTTTAATTGCCCAATTTATTGGCAGACCTAATACTAAAACAGTTTGGGATACATTGTTTGGGTTTTTAGACTGAAGATGACCAAGTTTTTAATTGAAATTGGGTTGGGTTTGTGAGGAAGGTGCAACAGTGTTGAGTCAAACAATATAATAATGAGAAATGACACGTTCTCACTCTGCTGAAATCAGGAGATACTATCTCCATAACAAACATCTTGACTATTGCATGAAGTGCATGTCAAGTTTCTGTAGCTTGTAAATTCAGTGCTGTGGTCAAACACAGCTCGTGTGGGATTCAAACCTCATGTTTATATACTCCGTGCAGCACACACAGCTGGATGCAGTTTACATATGGAAAATTTGGAATTTGACCTGAGGGCATTGCATACTTTGAGGTAAAGATGGGTAGGTAATATCTTACTCAGATGCCTTTTCCTTTCAGTAGTAATGGAAATATTTTTGCTACATGAGCAGCAAAGCTGTTCTTTGTCAGGTTTTTAATTGCAGTATTTGAGAGTCACCATCTTCAGTAAGGGGAACATGGCATTTACCTGGCCTTGGGTGACTGTGGTTGCAATGAACCTCAACTTTCTTCGTGCTGCACAGAGGCAGCAGAATGATCCAGTGTATAGAAAAACCAGGAAGCAAGTGAAGCATGCAGACTATAGAATGTTTACAGATGCTCTACACATAAAGCATGTAAAGCTACACTGGTATTGCTGTGCCTGAAAAGCTGCCTCATACAATAGAAACTGTATTTTATTTCAATTTGCTGCCAAAAGATGAAGGACTGAGTCAAGCCTGCCAGGACTGACACTTCTGATACCAGTGAGTCACCTGCCATTGATAGCATTAAACCATGCCTGGCAGCACAAGCTACCGAGTCTGTCAGACACCCACAGAGCAGCAGGGAAAAACAAACACTTTCTCCCAGGATCAGTAATAGGTGAGAGGAAACGTTTACAGGGAGATCAAGGGAAAAGTCTGAAAAGTGAGGCTGGGAGGTTTGCACTCTGCTGCCACTTGACCTTTTCCCTTGGCTGCTGTCACTTGGAAGCAGTATGCCCAGCCCATCTATATCTATATATATATATATGTAAACACACACACACATATATATGGGCTGTAGCCTTTAATGGACTGAGGGATGCTGTGTTCATGTTTGGCACAAGAGGTGCTCTGGAAATGCCAAGTTTCATAGAGATGAGGTGGGCAACTGCCAGAAGAAGAGGTTTCTGTCTCTTTGGTGCAGCAGTGGGAATGAAATGGTCTCTATTTCCAGGGGGAGCTGAGGGGGGACAAAGCACCCTAACGCGAGCAGCCGGGTAGAGGAACAGACGCTCGAGCAGATCAGTGTCTGTAGCTGAGCCAATAAGCTGACACAACTGATTTTATAATCACATTAGTGCTGTCTCGAAATAACACACCCACTCAAATATAACAGTGATTTCATTTTCAAAATGCTGTGGTATTTTTGGTGCTAAAGGTAGGGGATCAATTTGTCAAGGCTGAAAGCTGGGCTGGATCTGCATGGACCCTAATTCCTGTAGGTCCCTGTGAGCACTGAGCACCTCCCAGGCAGGTAGCAGGATTGGGTATAGTATGAACTGTCCTTAGGTTTCCCGTCCTCAGGGGAACAGGAAAAAGAAAAGACTACAGCTTCACTGAAAGGGTTTTCTTAGTTCTCTTTGTGCCTTTTGTTCCGTCTTGCTGCCAAAAAAAATATCCCTGTTTGGGAACGGAGACAGGTTCCCAGGCTAAGAGACAATGAATCCTGGGGGTGTAAGGAAGGCACTGATCCCTCTTTGGCAGGCTCTCTGCTGTAATGCTGCACTGCCAGAGAGTTAATACTCCACACTTGTCTTACACTGGATGTTTTATCATTACCTAAGGTGTTTCATTTTCCTTATTAAGACCACTGAGCCTTGAGGGTCGGTACATGCAGGAGATGAGGGGGGAGAAGAGGCAGTTGTAGATGGTCCATTTCCTTGGGCTATTTTTTCCAACCCCATGTTTTCCAAGTAGCTCAGGAGTTCAGACAAGTCTACACCAGAAGCCCTGTCGCAGCAAAGAGCAAAAGGAGAAAACATAAGCTAGTGGGAGTAGAAATTGCCTCTCTCTCTCTCTCTTTTTTTTTTATTTTTTAATATTATAAAACTTGGTATGGGGGTGAATTTTTAAAAGTTTAACCAGATGGAGATTGTTGCAACAGAGCTTTCTCAAGAGCTGACCCAAAAGCGTGTCTCCTAGCACAAAGTACTTGGTTCTGGCTGGCCCCTTCTAGCAAAATGTGTTGACCCATGCATGAATTATTAAAGGAAAAAGTGGAATTAATACAGAATGTCCATGCACAGGCTTCTCCCCCCAAAGCCAGGGTGGGGAACAAAGCATGTGATGTGTTAGTCACATTAGTTAGTGCTACAGAGCACATGACAGTTTGTAATGAATACTGGTCTAGAGACAAGTTTAGCATGACTTTGAGTCTTTAACAGTCTTTTTTCCCCCCCTTTCTGTCTCTGGACAGAAGCATCTGCTGCAAGCAGCAGTTTAGGGAAGAAGTAAGACAGGGAATCTTGGATGAGCATTGGGAGTGTGCTCATACATGGCTCTTCTCAGTGTAGCTGGCTGCTCTGGAATTAAACAATCCACTCTTGGGATTCTCCCTCTCTTTGCTTCAGACAGGAGAAACACTACCATTCAAATTGTGGCACCCACTGTGCAGCAAATAGATAAACAATACAATCTGGAAGAAGATAGATCAAAGATCATAAAATCCAGATATCTACTAACTTTATGTTAACTTCAGATTTCCCTTTTGTCCAGAGGAAAAAGGAAAATAGGTGGGTCTCATTCCAAATCATTGCACTCTCAATAGCCTGGGACTCCTGGTAGCTTCAGTGGTTTTATGTTTGGGGAGAACATATACCACGAAGTTTTTCAGCTGCTTAAGGAAACAAGGCTGCTGAAGGAGAGGAACGGAAAAGGCAGCCAAGTTACCTTTTCTGGCTGATTACTCTGAGCAATATACAGAATAAAAACTTGTATTTCTCCATCATCTCTTCCAAAAATCATTTTCCAATTTTATAAGCTTGTTATACAGTGTAAGCCAAACACATAGGTATTACATGCTGTGTACAATGTCTACAATTATGTAAGAAAATGGTAATCAGTAAGTTCCACATCTGTTAATTTCTGCCTTTTCAATGAAAGAAGTATTTTACGTTAAATGCTGTTTTTCTATTTTAAAATGTAAAAAAAAAAAAAGAAAAAAGAAAAAAGAAAATGATACTGTTTACCTCTCCTGGCAGCTAAAGTAAACATCTCTTTCTTCAGAACCTGAGTGAACTAGAACATTTTTAATGAGTACTTTTATGGAATTTTTTTTTCTTGCAAATGTACATTAAGTGACAGAATCAGTTGGATTAAAGCTCTGTCTTCATCCCAGGGTTAGCCTGAGCTCTGCCAAAGTGACTCCTCTGGAGTTAGTGTACCTTGAGTATGAGTGACCACACCATGAAATAACATGGGAACAGCAGAGAGTGATTGTGTTGGCAGCTGACAAATTGTGGTAACGTGAACTGTAGCCTTTCCTCAACCCAAGGTAAAAGCACCACAGCAGCTTGAGCATAGATTCCACGTGACTGCAAAGAATGGGAATTCAACAGCAATGGGGACACACAAGCTTTAATTTGAGCTAACTTTATCTTTGGGGCATGAGTGTGAATGTCCACAGCCCAAGCTGGTGAATGCAGAGAAAAGCAAATAGGAAGTAAAAAAATGCAAGTGTGCAGTACTGCAATTTTTACTTGACTGGTGTGTACATTGAGTGATTTTCCCCTTTGGAGGAACACTAGCTTGCATAAAATTCAAATAACTCAGCTGTCTACAGATGGGGGGTGGGGAGGAGTGTGGGAAGGGGAACAGACGGAAGGAAATGGAACTGAGAAGACTGAATTAACCTTTCGATGTCTTGAATTTCAAGGAGGGAAGAATTATCTCTTGTTAAGTCTGTAACCATGCAATTAAAATATGAACAAGCCTTAAAAGCCACATTTGACCTATATTCCTAGAATTCTACTTTAAAGACAGATCTAAAAGCAAGATTCAGATCCAAAAAGTGTTCAGAAGCAGGGGAAAAAAAAATCTCATGCTGTAAATGTTTATTTTAATCACAGAACTCTAGTAGAAAAATGAGTAAAAATGTCTGACATTTACACAGAACATGTGCCTTTGATACTGAATTCAGTTTTAAAAAATCCTTACATATGTGTCTAGTAATGGCTGACAGTCTGAAATGATGAATGGTTTTCTCTGGGCTGGAGTTTGTGTTTCTATAAAATAGATCCTTTCACCTGTTTGTTTGAGCATTGTGAAGCCTCATTTGTTAATACAGGGCAAAGCTTTAAAAATGGACTTTGATTCTTAGCTTCCCTTTCGGACACCATGAGTTAGAACAACTGGATACTTGCTGATATGAGAGTTTCCATGGAGAGTTATGGATGTTCAGCAAGGTCAAGTGTCATGTGCTGAGCATCCTGGAACAAAATGCATGTTAGAAAATGCTATAATGCTGGGAAAGAACAAAGTAAAGACTCAGCTTGGGGACGTGTCTCTGTTTCTGGATTAATACACAGGAAAGGAGAGCTCTTTGCAGAGCAGCCAGCTGGAAATTGTTCACTAATTCTTCCTTGGTGTTGAAAGGACTTGTGTTTGTCAATATTTTTTGCAAAGTATCAATAGGATCCACTTAAGGCAAAATTTGAGCATCTCTAAGTTCAGAAAAATGTATCAAATAATTTGTAGGTGAACAATTAAGCCCAAAAGCAAACACTTTGCTGACATACAGAAAATTTCTAGGAAAAACTGTTTGGCATGTAATACACAGGTATTACAACAGACAGTGTCTTGTTTTGCTACATGTCAGATTCCCATTTCCTCCAAGTAAGACAATAACCTAGTATGAAAGTAAGGAATTGCATGGCAGGCTATCAACCTTCCAAGGATTCGATGGCTTTGCAAAGCTGATTTAAGTTTTGGAGTATCTTAGCTCAGTTTGTACTAAGCCTTGTACAACAGTGAGCACAGTTCCGATAAGGATATTTTTCTTTAAGTCTCTTCAATTTCTGATGAGGTGTAATGCAGGGCTCTTGCTGGAAGTAGATTTAATTGGAAGCTAAATTCTTCACAGAATATTTATTCTAAAGTCATCCTAGGTCAGGATGGGAACTGGGGATACATGAAGGAAACACGGCTCTAGTTCTTCTGTGACACATACAGGCAGTAGTGATTTGGGCTTATGAATAGCTTTTCCTGAAAACAAGGGTATTACACCAGTAATTATTTCAGATCTACTGAGTTACTTTGTAAGCACTTAGCAGTCAATCTCTGCAAAACTTTTAAGCTGAGCAATTTAGCTGTAAGACTAAGAAAACACATTGAGCCGCAGAAATGGCTCCCCCTTCATGGTGTGGCTCTGAACATGGATTTACTAGTCACAGCACCAAGCCCACCAGAGTCCAGGGAGTATCTGGACAATGCTCTTAGTCACATGGTTTAGCTTTAGACAGTCCTGTGAGGAGCAGAGAGTTGGACTCTATCCTTATGGGTCCCTTCCAACTTGAGATATTCTATGACTGTGACTCCTGGGTTGTCCTCAACCTTTCAAGTAGACAGCAAGAACACAAAGTGAGCAGAAATGACTAAAATGGCAGCCTGGGACTGCATATGTCTGCCCCCTGCAAGGAGCCTTGGAAGCCTTTGAAAGGAGGCAGGATGAGCTGGCATGAAATGGCGTGTTTGGAGCCAGTTCAGAGGAGAGCAGCCACTGCCTTGGACTCAAATCCAGCAAACAGGTGCTGAGCAGTGCCTGCCTACCTGCCTGCCTCTGCTGTCTGTCTCCTCTCACTGCGTATGCTCTCTGTGTCAGGTTTCTTGCAGTTTTATTCCTGTCAACTGGCCAAAGTATCTGCTGAAGAGCCAGCTGGAGTCCGCTCTCCCCCATGTTTCATCAACAAAATTGCCAGCTTGTTCTGATTCAGTATCTTTATTGTTGTTGATGAGGCTAAATGAATCAGAAAGAACACGGCTATGTATACAAAATACAAATTCAGAAACCTCATCCTGATGTGAGGAAATTTTATTAGTGGTTCACGTGGAGAAGTCTGCTGTGGAAACAGACAGACAGCACACACAGATCTCCTGAGAAGCCATTTCCCCCAACTCTCCACGTTTTATTGGGTTTGCCTGGTACCTCCGAATGACACCAAATCTTCCAGCAGGAAAACAGAATTTTAGATCTGATTAAACCCAGGTTAATTTACTGTGGGATTGTGACTCTCCTTTCTTTGGATTCTAAATGCAAAACCTTCTAACAAGTCTTATAAATGTATCTCTAGATAAAATTCAGAATCCACACAGGAGAACCTGAAACAAAATCCTCCCAGCTATTGAAAATACAGAGGTTTCAATTAATCCCATCCTGCTTGTATAATTTTTCCCCTTTCATATATTCTTTATCAGTTTTTCATGAGGGAAAAAAAATAGCTTTTCCTGAGAGGATTTTTACTAACTAAATCCAAGTTTCCTTAAATGCCTTATTAAACCCACCACCTATGGCTGCTGGCACTGCATGACAGAAAAAGCTGTTGTAGTTTCAGCGTGGCATGTGGGAACCACAGACTGCCAGGCACTGGTTTTAACACTTCGGGTGTAAGCTTGCATCTCCTCTCTAACTTATGCTAACTCACTTTAAGGGTGCTAAATTTTGTGTTTCAAAATGCATTAGCTCTTTGTCAAAGGGCACTTCATTACTTCTGGCATGCTTACATTTGGGAAATGTTTGGCAGTGATTGCTCTTGATGCTTCAATTCAGAAAATTTACAGGAAATATTTTAATATGGTTATGAGAAAAGCAAAACTGGAATCTTAGAATCAATTATGCCAGAAAAGACCTCTGAGGTCATTGAGTCCAACCTATATGTCAAACAGGCCATGGCACTGGGTTCCTCGTCCAGGTTTCTCTTAAACAGCTCCAGGGACAGTGATGCCACCATCTCCCTGGGCAGACCGTTCCTATGTCTGATCACCCTTTCTGTGAAGAAATTTCTGCTCAAGTTTCTCTCTGTCCAATCAAAGCCAGCAGGGTACGAGCGTGCATATGGTGCCACTACTGCCCATGGTCACTCTGAGCACCCCAGGATGAGAGGAGACTCCTAAATTGCACCAGAGGAGGTTTAGGTTGGACATGAGGAGGCATTTCTTCACAAAAAGTGTGATCAGACACTGGAACGGGCTGCCCAGGGAGGTGTTTAGGGAAACACCGGACATGGCACTCAGTGTCCTGGCGTGGTGGACAAGGTGATGTTCGGTCCAAGGTTGGGCTCGATGAGCTCAGAGGTCTTCCCCAAACTGTTTGATCCTGCGACTCTGAGCCCGCACGGGTCGAGGCGGGCGGGTGGCTGAGCTACCGTGCGGGCGACAACATGAGGAAAACGTTGGTTTTGAGGGGGGCCCCTCACTCGCCCCTCCGGCCGGGCCGCCCGCAGCCGCCGCCGCCTCAGGGCGCGGCCCCGCCCGCCCTCAGCGCCCGCCCCGCCCCGCGGCACGTGA